>JAGFNQ010001295.1:0-16768 GCA_024364735.1 Boesenbergia rotunda | reverse complement strand
GTTTTGCTGCGTGTCTGCCCTGGGGGCAGCTCAGGTGAGTTTTACGGAATTTTGGTATTGCGATATTTTCATTTTCCATATATTATATATCTGTTTGAGGCCTGAGGCCAAATTATAAACTGCGTGTACATGTATGTGTAGATTGTCCGCCGACAGGGGAGATGCTGTTCAATTTTATATTGGATCAGCAGCTCCAATGGTCTCGGGGCATGACACTACAGATGTGCCCACATCACAGATTAGGGAGGTGGTTGGTGATCCATGCTTTTTACAATGGAATCAACTACCATACCAATGTATCACTAGACTCCATAGCAGACAGAGCATTTATGAAAAGGGTATGGATGAAGCCGAAAGATTATAGAAAGTGTGGTTCTCAACCATCATCAATGGCTATCAGAGAGGAGTTATAATACAACAAAAAACCCCGGGAAGCATGAGGTTGGAGCTATTGACTAGGCTAGAAGCCTTAACCAAAAAATTAGAGAATATCAATGTCAACTAGTGAATGCCATTGTAACAAGTTGTGGAGTGTGTGGAAACATGGAGCACCAGATCGAGGGATGTCCACTTGGGGTCGCTTCGACCCAATTGTGCGTAATGGAACAAGTAGATGTAATTGGTGCATACAATCAGAGGCAAAACAATCCATGCTCCAACACTTACAATTCTGGGTGGAGGAATCATCCAAACTTCTCCTATCTCAACAATCAAGAGAAAGGTCTGTCTAGCAGGCCTAAGCAGAACAACCAACCCTCAAGAGTAGAGCAACTTTTCGAGGAGATCTTGGCACCTCAAAAAGGAAATGAGCAATGATATCAACCAATGTACCGCTAGAGTGGACAATAACGAAAACATCTCAAGTTGCTTGATAGTCAAGTAGCCCAAATCGCTAGCTCTTCCTTTAGAACACAAGGCACAATCTCGGGGCAAACTAAGAAAAATCCTGTTGAACACTGCAACTGGATAGAGCTAAGGAGCAGATGGACCTTGGGGGACACACAAGTGACTGCTCAAGGATAGGGCAACACCAAGGGGGGTCTTCTCCTTCCTTTTCCTCAAATGATCCTATAAAGGAGAATGAGGAGAATAAGGAGCTTCTACCTTCTTTCAACCCTCAAAAGATCTCTTTCCCTCAGAAAATAGTGAAACCCAAGAGAGATGAAGAATTCAATCGGTTTCTAAAAAAGATTAAAGAAATTTGGGGAATCCCAGCTGTTAGGACCTCAGAGAGCTCAACACGAGACAGAGTTAGTCCGCACTATCAGACGCAGGATTCCGAGGCACAGGATCATCAGACGAGCTATGCCGACCAGAGACGGAGACCTTTGGAGTTCTCCGTAGGTGATCATGTATTTCTGCGAGTTTCACCCACGAAAGGGGTGAAATGGTTCAGTCTTCGAGGTAAGCTTGCTCCGGTTACATCGGCCCATTCCAGATTCTGGAGAGGATTGGGGCAGTGGTTTATCATTTGGCTCTTCCACCTTCCATTATCGGCGTACACGATGTATTCCACGTATCTATGTTGAGGAGATATGTACCAGACCCTTCTCATGTACTGTCAGATGTCTCAGTTCCATTTCAGCCTGACATAACTTACGAGGAGGTTCCTGTACGGATTCTTGGTCACCGAGAGTGTCAGTTGCGGAACAAGATAATCCGGTTGGTTAAATTCGGATGACAGCATCACTCGAATGAGGAGACTACTTGGGAGTTTGAGGATGCCATCCGAGCTCGCTACTCCCACCTGTTCACTTGAGGTATGTATGATTAGTTACTGTTCAGAATTTATATCTACATACTTCTTGATGATGTTTACTAAAGTGTATAATGAAATTTGGGGACCAAATTTCTATTAGTGGGGGAGAATGTTAAATCTGATACATTTTAGCATTGGTCCAGAAAATTTTAGGAAACAAAGGTTAGGGTTTTACCGATCCCGGAAGGGTTTTAGAGGGTTGGGTTACTCTAAAACTTACGTTGGAGGGACTAAAATGCATAGATATAGTAAATGAGGGCCTAGAATTGAATAAAACCTAAATCTTGAGGGTTATATGGCTTAAAACCCTAAGCCTAAGGGCTTAGAGTGGATTAGCATATTTAGAGGGGTTAAAATGCAAATTTCACCCTCACAAATATCTCCCCTTCTCTTCTTGCGTAGCAGACTCGGCGAAAGCCATCTCCCTCTCGATCTCACCTTCTCCTTGTCCTGTTCCAGCCACTGAGAACCCTAGATCGGCAACGTCTTCTTCATCGTCACTCAATCATTCTACTTGCGACTCTTGTCTATCCCTACCCGAGCTTGGTAGACTAGAGGGAGCCCATAAGTCGATGACTGGGGATGAAACCAGAATACCGCTGGCGACCTCCGTTAGGGTAAGCTTCCGATTTCCCTTAGGTTCAAGCATCAGTTCTATGGTAGACTTGAGTGGGGATGTTGAAACCACGGTTGATCTAGTGGAAATCCCTATGCTCTATAGTGATCGAGAGGTTGGTTCTTGAACGGAGCTGAGTCGCGGAATCCTCCTATGGTTGTCCCTGGTGAGTTGATCGTTCTCTGAACTTGGGTTGACAAGATGATAAGTAGATTGTGTACTGATACCAAGGTTGTCCCTGATCCGATTCTGTGTTTCAGAATTTGAAATGAACAAGGAGTAGTGATTGGCTTGAGATTGGTATTTGAGTTGGATTTTTGCAGAATTGGGGACCTACCGTGAGCTTCTTAAGGCGAGTTGGATCCTTCTCCAGTTATGGGTGATGAAAAATCTTTGAATTTCTATTTAAATGTCTTCCTGCTACCTACTGTACATTGAATTTTGGGGAGTGATTTGGTTGTTCTTGTAAGTTTGATGGGTTGCCAGGTTATTAGCGTGTAGTGTTGGGGGAAAACTGTTGGGAATTGGCTTTGATTAGTGAAGATCAGAAGAAAGGATTGCAAATTGGGGTCTTGGATATCAAATTCGTGTTTAGAAGCATAATAGTTTAACCCGTGCCCAGTTCCTGTTCTAAATCAGGGCTGTTCTTAGTGAATATAACCCTATTTGCTACTGTGTTGAATCCGAGTAGTTAGTTACTGGCCTGGAGAATTTTATTGGAGCAGACATGGGTTCCTTGGTCAGCAAATAGGGGTAGGGTTGTCTAGTCTATATTGATCTTGAATGGTTGGAATTGGATTGGCTATGGATTGGAGAAGAGCTGATTCGATATTTTCCATATACATGAGTTCAATTTAGATATTGATTTCTGCTTCTATTTGGATCCTATTGTGAGTAGTGTTTGATTCATAGATAGTTTTGTAATCGGTTTGTAGGAATTGGAATCAAACCTAATTAGAACTGTGTAGTGCAGCTATTGAATCAAATTGGACTTGATTTGATAGAGCTTGATACCATTAGCTAGACTATACGAAGAATTGATTCACAACTAATCATTTAATCGCAGGGGTTAGTTAATTGATTCTAAGATTGTGAATAAACCAGAATTGAAGCCTAATCCCAAGCAATCTAGGGTACTCATTTAATTAGAGGCAATTAAATGAAATACGAGGGTTAAGTCAACCCTAGTATGGTTTAGGAATTTATTAACTAGTTATCATATCTGAGTAATTGCTAATTAAATATGTTCTTGATACAGGGGCTTGATTTGGATTATTGGTGGGTGATTCACCTTGTACTTGCTTCGGACTTCTACTATTTGGAGGCGGGTACTTCTTGCTTGTATTCTGTAGTTCCACTTTACCTTTTATACATGGCTATTTGATATTTATGCAGTAGGCTGTTATTTGTAGGACCGGTGCCGTCGATAGAGGGGGGGGTGAATATCGATCGTGAAAAATCTTTCGGAATTCTTCGTAAAACTTTCGTTCGTTCTGGACTTAGAATATTAGTAGCGCAGCGGAAAATAAATAGAACGAAAAACAAAGCAAACGACACAGCGGATTTTTACTTGGTTCCCGACCCCCCAGGGTCAGTACATCCAAGGCCTATGCACGGGAACGCCCGTCCACTATTGGTCTCCTTCCCGGACTTTCCGGAGGCGGAGAAACCCGACTTACAGTGCAAGATTTACAAGCAATAATATAGAAAAATTAAGTGCGGAA
This sequence comes from Boesenbergia rotunda, assembly GCA_024364735.1. Classification (NCBI taxonomy): domain Eukaryota; kingdom Viridiplantae; phylum Streptophyta; class Magnoliopsida; order Zingiberales; family Zingiberaceae; genus Boesenbergia; species Boesenbergia rotunda. The sequence goes on along the minus strand of JAGFNQ010001295.1, from coordinate 12,669 downwards.
TTAGATAAAATCAAACCAACAAGACAAAGTCTGAAGCTCGACCAATCTGGACCTCCGAAGTGCCGCGCACTTCCTCCTGGAGCCTCCCGGTCATAGAGCCTCGTCTCTAGCGCGTTGTCGTCGGTCAGAATGCTTGGAATGGTACTTGGCAGTTGTTGTTGAAGCAGAGGGGTCGAAGCCCCTTATATAGGCCTCCTGGGGGCGCCCTGAACGTTGGGGGCGCCCCGGAAGACTCGGTCAAACTTTATCCCTGCGCCTACCTCGCCGCAGCTGATAACAGCTTTGACCAGGGTGCCCCGGACCTTCCGGGCGCCTATCTTGAACCCAGTCAGCGCTAATCCATTGCTTCAGACTCGCAGTAACGAAACAGGGTTGACCCGGGCGCCCCGGATGTTCCGGGCGCCCCGCTTGACACCTGTTTTGACTACATCACAAAACTGCTGTTTTTCTCACTCTGGCTTGGGCGCCCCCAACACTGGGGGCGCCCTGCATAAAGACTGCAAAGCTAGTTCTTCTGCTTGCTTTGTCTCCGGTTCTTGTTACCTGCAAGATACACAAACACAAAGCATATATGGATATAATATTAAGCTTAAGGACTTGGTTCGGACTTCGGATTTCCATGAAACCCTAGGTCGAACCGGCACGAGTTCCCATACCCGAAAACTTGCCCTTCACCTACTCCTTTCAGGAGACGGTTGCCACCCAGTCCTTCGGGTGAACTTTTGCTTAGCTTCCGATACCTCCGGACCTCGAGACGCCCAAACCCTGACCCGTCTCTACTCCTATCCTTAGTCATCGCTCAGCTAAGTTGCTCAGTCCCTTGGACCGAGACTTCATTCCCTAGCAATCTTTCGCCAGGTGCCTAGCAGTCCTTCGCCAGGTCTTGTTTCCCTAGCAGTCCTTCGCCAGGTGCCTAGCAGCCCTTCACTAGGTCTTCTATGCCTAGCAGCCCTTTGCTAGGTGCCTAGCAACCATTCGCTAGGTCTTCTATGCCTAGCAGTCCTTCGCTAGGTGCCTAGCAGCCCTTCGCTAGGTCTTGGGGTTTTGATTCCTAGCAACCCTTCGCTAGGTGCCTAGCAGCCCTTCGCTAGGTCTTAGGGTTATGATACCTAGCAGCCCTTTGCTAGGTGCCTAGCAGCCCTTCGCTAGGTGCCTAGCAGCCCTTCGCTAGGTCTTAAGGTTTCGATACCTAACAGCCCTTCGCTAGGTGCCCAGCAGCCCTTCGCTGGGACTTAGAGTTTCGATGCCTAGATTAACTAGGACTTTTCTTCAGCTTTGGTTACTTCTCTCTTACTCCCCTTTGTCTGTTCAATGTATCACTGACTTAAGTGTATTGTCAAACATTAAAACTCTTAAAGAGGAACATCATTGATGCAACTTGCACCAACATTATTTACCTTTATGTGCTACCGTTTGTAATCCTACTTAATACTTATGCTTAACCTTGCATATGATCTAAATTTTCCTTCTATACAGTCTGTTTATTTGTTATCTGATTCTGTATAGCATTAGTATGAGCATTAGTATGTAGATATAGAATAGCATACCACTGTATGGTTGCATTGATTGATTTTAGTCATACTTGCACAGGTGTCTAGATATAGGATGATTGGATTATGATACATGTTTACGACCTGTGCATGTTAGGTTGAGTTATGTGTTGATGACCTGGTAGGGGTTGTATGTGTTAGAGTCATGCACCATCCCTGCATTGTTGCATGCCGGTGATCAGCGACTCCCTTGTGGTTGAACCTATCATCTTTCGACACATGATATGCACACATGACCACTCATGGGTTAGTGGATACCGCTGGGTGTGTGCATTTGCTCTGTATTGCTCCGCTCAATTGCTCATGGGTAGTTGTTTTGGAGCGTGGTAGCAGGCAGAGATCCCTTCTCTTCCCATAGACCAGAGAAGATGAGAGAGATATCTCCCCCATATACATATGGGACGAAGTGTTTACTCCACCAACATCCTGTCCACTCGGTCACTTAGGAGCAGTGATGGCAGAGTACAGACAATGTCATAGCTTTACCCACTCAACTGACACATTATTGCATATCTCGGTGGCTTGACTGGCATTAGGGGTGACTATGTCATTGCATCATGTGCATATGATGCATTTGTGCATTTGATTGTGGTTGTTGCATTTATTTGCTGCACTTGTTTGACATGCACATATATGATATACCATTTGTGTGGTTTGATGACCCTGCACTTGCTCGTATGATATGAGTCCTTTTTATGATCAGGATAGGCTGATTTCTGGTATGTACAATTATTTATTATTTCAGTTATGCATATTTTTGATACTATTGCTGAGACTGTATTCTGATGTTTCTGTATAGCTTATTTAGCTACTTTTTCTGCCATTCATATCTTTCTATATACCCGTAGAGTCCACTTGGACTCACCACTCTTCACAATGATTTTGTTTTCAGGTTGATAACTCGCCGGAGTAGCTTAGTTGCCAGTCCTGGGTTCCCACGACTCTAGTTGTCGGGTGCCCGTGCTTTCTTATTTTCTTTATAACATTTTCTTTGGTTTGTATTCATTTCGATACGGTGTACTTGTATTTGATTCATTTATTTGGTATTATATTTTTGGGTCCTCTGTTGGACTTTGTATTGTCGTTTTGTTGTGCGTCTGCCCCGAGGGCAACTCAGGTGAGATTTACAGCTTTATTACTGTAATGCTTTATTTTTTGTTATGTTATATATCTATTTTGAGGCCCGAGGCCAAATTATAAGTTGCGTGTGTTGTATGTATGTGTAAATTGTCCATCGGACAGGGGAGATACTGTCCGATTTTATATTAGATTAGCGGCTTCGTTGGTCTTTGGGCGTAACAGTGACAGCTCCTACTCCAAGGCCCACGGTCTTTGACCGTTTATGTTGGGCAATACTATGAGTCACAAAATATTTTTACAGATATGAAAATTTAAGTACAAAAGAACTAATAAATTATCTGACAACTCTTTAAGAAATAGATGGAAGTTGCGCGTCATTGTCGGAGCAGCGTTTCGTCGTTTCTAAACTGTTTCTGCACAACAAACTTGAGCAAAAATGCTGTAGAAAGTTGATGTGAGAAGCTATAGTCAAAACCCCTTTTATATTGGCATACGGGCGCCCGAGTGCCTATAGGGGCGCCCCCAACTTAGCAAAACACTCACGCCCCAATCCACTAACTGGGCCAAAGCAAATCCTTCTCGGGCACTTGAGAGGCTCTGGGGCGCCTATGTTGTTAATGTGGCGAATCCAACCAGTGCGTGCCAACTCAGCCTGGCCCAGGCTGAGTCATCTTCACAGGGGCGCCCGAGACCTCTCAGTCACCTGTGTTCCCGAGTGCCTAAGACCTCTCAGGCGCTTGTCTTCTCTGTCACCCGAGTCCTCTCAAGCGCCCCAGATCCTGCTGGACTCTAAGTCTCCAAGCTACAACATAGGTTAGTCCAAACAAATAATATATGTGAAATATATACATGTACGACAGCCGATGCTGTCCCATCTTGACTTTGGATTTCAACTGAAATCCTAAGTCAGATCGACGCTTACTATTTCCTCTTTCAGGGAATGCATCCTCACCTACTCTACACTGGAGAAGTTATCTGTTGCCAATCGACACCTCTGGTTGGACTTTGGCTCGGCCTCTGAAGCTTCCGAATCTTGAGACGTCCGTACCTTAGCCCATCCCTACTTCTGTCTGTTGTTCTCGCTCGGCTAAGACTTCTGCCTGATCTTCTGGATCAAGTCTTCAGTGCCCGACCCCCGATCAGGTCTTCGTATCCAGTCCTCGACTAGGACTTCGTGCTCAACCTTGCAGGTCAAGATTTCGTGCCTAGGTAAACTAGGAATTTTTGCACACTTAGTGAAACATGTTAGATCACAAACAATATTTAACGTTTGAATCCTTTGCCATTATCAAAATCAGGTTCAATCTGGTACTTCCGACACTAACAATCTCCCCCTTTTTAATTTATGGCAACCCAATTCAAAAAGTTAAGTTTAAAACAAATAGTTAAGCAAGTAGCAAAAGCTTTAAAGAGAGCATAGTTTAATTTTTCAAAGTATTGTTTCAAAGTTAGAAATATTTGCAAAGCAAAGCTTCCCCTTGATAAGTTAAGTTTTGGAACATTTGCAATTTGAGTTAAAGTTCACTTGCAAAATTGAAAAACTGCATGAAACTCCCCCTTAATATGAAATTCTCCCCTTGAAGTTTTGAAAAATATGCGTTTTTTCAATATGAAAATCTTTTGAAAAAAACACATAAACTTTTAAGAAAACTCTAAGTATAACTTTAAAAAGTTCTAAGTAAGATAGAAATCAAAATTTGAAAAACTCTAAGTAAGATAGAAATCAAAATTTTAACTTTTCCTTTCTCTCTCCCTTTGAAAATTGAATTTTGAAATGCAAAGTACTTTGAAAAAACTTTTGCTGCACGACCTTTCTTTTCTCTCCATTTAACTTTTTCTTTATCTCTCCCTTTGACATATATCAAAAATATTTTGGTTTAAGAAAAAAACTTTTTAGAAAAAGAATTCAGGTATTAGAGCCTGTAATAAATTTTTGAAATACATAATGCAACAAAAAAAATGATTAGTAAAAAATATTTTAAGAGATGCAAATAGTGCTAAGTGAAATTTGAAAGTTTGATGCTAAGTAAAAAAATATTTTAAATGAGGTAAATAAATAGCAAGAATAAACTAAGGAAAAAACTTTTGGAACTAATTTAAGTCACCCATTTGAGTCCAAGTATAGATAGGTAAACAATCAACAATTTTGAAGAAAAAAAATAATCTGAATAACAAGACAAAATAAATCAATCATGTTATACTTATGGTTGTATTTGTGAGACAGATTTTAGTCTAATCAGTTTGATCTGATTAGCTGGATTTCAAGTATTGTTTGAGAAATTAAGTTAAGTTTGAAAAAAATTTATTAAGTTAAATTTGAAAATTTTATTATGTTTAAAAATTTAAGTTAAGTTTAAAAGTTTTTACAAAGTTAAATATGATTAAGTTAAGTTTGAAAATTTTGTTAAGTTTTAAGAAAATTAAGTTAAGTTTAAGAATTTAGTTTGAATTATGTTTGAAAATTTTGTTAAGTTTTAAGAAAAATTATGTTAAGTTTAAGAATTCAGTTTGAATTAAGTTTGAAAATTTTGTTAAGTTTTAAGAAAAATTAAGTTAAGTTTAAGAATTTAATTTGAATTAAGTTTGAAAAATTTTGTTAATTAAGTTAAGTTTTTGTTAAGTTAATTTTTAGAATTAAGTTTAAAAATTTATTAATTAAGTTAAGATTTTGTTAAGAAAAAAATTGTTAAGTTAATTTTAAGAATTTAAGTTTGAAATTTTTTTTAATTATGTTAAGTTTTTGTTATGGGAAAAAATTATTAAGTTAATTTTAAGAATTTAAGTTTGAAAATTTGTTAATTAAGTTAAGTTTTTGTTAAGAAAAAAATTGTTAAATTAATTTTAAGAATTTATGTTTAAATTAAGTTAAATTTGAATTTTGAAAGATGAAATTATGTTTAAATTTTGAAAAATAAAATTAAGTTTGATTAAGTTATAAATTTGAGTTTTGAAAAATTAACTTAAGTTAACGATTTTAAGATAAAATTTTAATAAGGTGAAATTTTAAATTAGATTTATTAAATTAAAAGTGAAATTAATTCGATTTGTGAAGTTGGTTTGATTGGACTACTCTTTTTTTTGTCCTAATTATCTCACCCATTTTTAAGTGACAAAACAGGGAGACCTTATCTGTTCTATGAGATGTGTTAAATTTTATCTTTAAATTTAAATTGAAAACTAAGATTTGATTGAACCTTGAGTTAGATTCAAATTTAACAAGTAATAATTTAAAAATGAATTTCTATTGCTGGCTTCCAGGTCTTGGCGAGTCATAGGGGCCTTCTTGAGTATCGGAGCAACGATCCTTTCCTAGATTAAACCTTTTAAAGAAATTGTATTTTCAACTTACTCTTTGAGAAATCTTGGTCTAACTAGTCAAGGATGTGGCGAGGTAGCTTCGGCAATTTTCACCATACTAGAAAAACCAAGTAGGGTACTCCTTACTCTACCTAACTCCTTAGATAAACTTTCCTAACATACTATCAGCTTACCCTACCCTAATACTAGGTTGTGTAAGTTTCAAACAAGTCTAGTCCTTAACTAACCATTTCTAACCTAAGCATGACAATTTAGCAAAAGTTAAATAAATAAGCAAACAAGCAATTAGAAAAGCATGCAAGATTTATCTAATAATAGAAATGGTCTTCTATTGGCTCCTCCTAGATTAAAGCCTTGATATGGTCTTTCCAGGTAATGAATTTGATCCTTGTGGATCCAATATTGGTTTAGTCCTCCTTGATTTGTCAAGCTTAGTTTGGGGACCCATGCTTGATCTCGGGTACTAGTACGGTTCACAATTGAATAGTACAATCTATATCGCGAGTTAGTTCTACACCCAAGTTCGGATCGGTTAAGAACGACCTTTTATTTTCCAAGAATCATATCAAGATTCTTGGAGCCCAAAGTGAACCGCTCTAAGGTTGCTCTAAGTTCCTTAACTGGAGTTTTCAGAGAAGAATTCTCTTCCTCAAGTTGTTGGTGTCACGCCCCGAGACCAACTGAGTTGCTGATCCAATATAAAATTGGACAATATCTCCCCTGTCCGGTGGACAATTTACACATATACACAAATACCCAAGCAGTATAATTGGCCCCAGACCTCAAAACAGATATATAACTATGAAATAATACCATCACAATACGGAATATCGTAAAAACTCACCTCAGCTACCCCTAGGGCAGGCACGCAACAAAAACCACATCATAATGTCTAACAAAGGACTCAAAAATACAATACCGTATGAAGAAATCAAATACAAGTCCACAGTATCGAAATGAATACAAAATATAGACTATGCTATAAAAAGAAACAAAAACACAGCGAAAACACCCATCCTATGGAGTCGTGGGGACCCGGGACCGGCAACTGGCTCCTCCGATAAGCTATCAACCTGTTAACAAAAGCATTGTGACAGGTGATGAGTCTAAGTGGACCCTACGGGTATATAAAAAGATATGCATGGCAGAAAAATAGCTAAATAAGCTATACAGAAACAACAGGATACAGTCTCAACAATAGTATCAAAAATATGCACAACCGAAGTAACAAATAACTGTACATACCCGAAATCCACCTATCCTGATCATAATAATGACTCATATGATACAAGCAAGTGCAGGGTCATCAAACCACACAAATGGTATATCCTGTACGTGCATGTCAAACAAGTGCAGCAAATAAATGCAACAATCACAATCAAAATGTACAATGCATCATATGCACATGATGCAATGACATGGTCACCCCTGACGCTCAAGCGACCGAGACATGAGATAATGTGTCGGCCGAGTGGGTAGGGCTGTGACACTATACACACTCTTTCATCACTGCTCTTGAGTGACCGAGTGGACAGGATGCTGGCGGGGGACCACCCCTTCTACCCCATATATATGAGGGAGTGTCGCTCTCATCTCCTCTGGTCTATGGAAAGAGAAGGGATCCCCGCCTGCTACCACGCTCCGGAACCACTACCCATGAGCGGCTGAGCGGAGCAGTACACAGTAAATGTGTAGGATCGGTGGCGTCGATAGAGGGGGGATGAATATCGACTAGACCTTTCTCTTAAAACTTAACGTTCGATCAATCGTCTTTCTATTAGAAAAGTTAATACGCAGCGGAATAATAAAAAAAATAAAGTAGTAGACACGCGGGATTTATTTACTTGGTTCCCAATCCCCTAGGGTCAGTACGCCCAAGACCTATGTACTTGGCGTGAGTCCACCATTGGTTTCCTTTCTGAAATTTTCGGAGGCGGAGAAAACCCGACTTATAGTTTGAAATGCAAGCACAAATATAAAGAATAATTACAAATTATCAATTAAAAGCAAACCAAACAAACTCGATAATCCCGATAAATCTAGAGCTCTGAAGCGTTGCACACTTCCTCCTGGAGCCTCCTTGGTCGCAGAGCTTCGCCCTGAGCACTTTTGCTTTGCACAGAATGAATGAGCAGATGAAAACTTGATATTTTGAAGTGAGGGGTCGAACCCCTTTTTATACTAGCTTCTTGGGCACTTGATAAGCTTCTGGGGCGCTTCATAAGCGGACAAAACTGATCCGTAGCAGCGAACTCGGCGCAGGGGATAAGGTTTCCTTCCCTGGCGCCTAGGATGAATCAGGCGCTTGGGATGTTGGGCGCCTGACCAATACAGGGCGCCTGAGCTTTAGGGTGCCTGATACCATTCAGGCGCCCAGGAAGCTCTTCCTAGCAACCTATTTTCTTGCGTTTGCTCTCCTATCTTGCCTCCAACTCCAGGTACCTGCAAAACAACAGAACATACAATAAGCAGACAAAAAATCCTAGGTTCTGACTTTGGATTTTAAATGAAATCCTAGGTCGAACCAACGCCTACTGTTCCCTGTCCCGGCACCCTGGAGAAGTTATCTTTTGCCAACCGAGACCTCCGGCTGGACTTTTGGTCGGCCTTCAAGAACCCGGATCTCGAGATGTCCGATCCTCAACTCGTCCCTGCTTCTGTCCGCGATCCCTACTCGACAAAGTCTTCTGCTCAGTCCCCTGGACCAAGACTTTATGCTCGGCCTCCGAGACTCTTGAATCTCGAGACATCCGATCCTCGACCCGTCTCTACTTCAGTCCGTAGTCCTCGCTTGGGAAAGACTCCATTGCCCGATCCCCTGGACCAAGACTTCGTGCTCAGTCCCCTAGACCAAGACATTGGTGCCCAACCCTCGGCTAGAACTTCGTGCCCAATTTCCCGAACCAGGACTTCGTGCTCAACCCTGTAGGTCAAGACTTCTTGCCCAGCTTCACTCACCAGGACTTTGTGCACCTAGCTTCACTCACCAGGATTTCATTCACCTACCTGCACTCACTAGGACCTAGCTTCACTCACTAAGATATCATTCCTCAATAAGGACTTCTTTGCTAGTCATCTTAATCCTGACTAGACTTCTTTATGCCAAACATCAAGTCCTGTTTGGCTTAGTCCAAATGAGTTTATTGTTAGTAGGAGCCCTAGAGCCAATTATGTGATGATTGACTAGGGACCTTTTGTATCATATTCTATCATTAATAAAGACATGTTTGGTTATTATACTTACTTTATACTTGTGCCAAATAACTAAGTATAATAATGTCCTTGGGTAGTAGGTTCATATCTACATCATATCGATTGGTTGAATCGATAGTGAGATGATATAGAGAACACTACACTAAACTATTCCTAGTCAAGCATTAATATTCAAGGACAATATTAATGCATGGAGACTAGCATGTGTGTCAATTGATGACTTGAGGTCACAAGTCATGGATATGTGATATCAAGTTGACACATGGGTATACATTAGAGAATGTGTACTGAATTGACCCGCCATGAGAAAGTTTCATAGATTATCATATGAGTGTAGTTAACAAAATGAAGTGATGATTGATCAAAAAAAAAAGTAGATTGTTAAAGATAGAGTGATGAGAGAAATTATAATGAAGAAGTGATGTGAATTATGAGAATCAATTAATATGTGAAAGCTTAATTTTAAGTTCGAGGACGAGATGAGACGTAAGTACTCGGAGCTATTCTAAGTTCGATGATGAACTTTCACGAGGTATGGAGGATTGTAACGCCCGTAAAATCCTCTCAATATTTTCTTTAAAATATTGATCATGCCTATATGGATTCTTGAGTAACATATGAATACTAGCATGATCCTTAGCATGATTTCTTATATAGATTAAAAAGCTAAGTACTAACGGGTCTTATATGGGCTCTTCTAGTACCATGGCTATTAGTGGACCTTAGGTAGAATTTTAACATAGATAGAAATGAATTTCCAATTAGGAATATTAGGATAACTCTTGATGGGCTCTTATGTGGGCCTTGCCAAAAAAATAAGAGTAAATGGAAAAAAAAAGATGCATGCACCAAGGATTGAACCTTGGACCTAGAATAGAGGCAAAGCCTCATCATGCATGTACTAACTAATTCACCTAGCAAGGGAGTGCTAGTGGAAAATGAAGAAGATTTTAGTTGAGGTTAAAGAAGGTGATGAGGCACCATGTGAAGAGACACCATGCTCCTTCACTTAGTATAAAAAGGTTGGATGAGAAGTGAAGAGGCTTAAGTTACTTTTCTTCCACCAAGGCTCTTCCTCTTCCTTCTTCTTCCTCCTCCTTGCCTTCTCCTTGCCGTGAGCCACAAGGGGCCTTTCCCCTTGGAAAACTTCACAAGAAGACTCCCTCTTGAAGATCCAACTGGTTCTACAAGGCTACAAGGGCAAGGAGTTATCTAAAGTCAAGAAGGTTTTCATTTTCTTTCTCTATTCAAGGTTGATAACCAAGATAAAGTGATGTAAGACTCCCTCACCTGTGGTATAATAGTTTTCTATGTTGTCTATCATGATTTAAGTTTTGTTTGGGATCTATGTTGAGAAAACTATGGATTAGGGTTTCTACAAGTTTAGGCCAAGCATGGTTTTTGGGTTTGGGATGATGTTAAAACCTCACTTATGATTCCTAATGCTTTTCTATGATAAATAAAGAATAAATTATGAGTTATGGAATTTTGTAGCACCCAAGGCACCCTACAAGTTTCGGCCACCATCCCATTTCTATGGTTAGGATTAGATCTAACCCTCCAAGTATGCTTTTTATGATTCCCTATGATATAATGGATGTTAATTGTGAATTATATGAATTTTCCCATGGACTTAAGACCCCTATAAGTTTCGGCCAAGACCAAATGTTAGGGCTAAGAGCTAGGGTTAGCCCAATCATGTGTTCTAATGGCTTCCTATGACATTGTATGTAGCGACCCGCCTTCTCCTACCTTAGACGGATCGTTACTTTTCTCTACTTCTCAACTCTAATGCACGACTAAAAATTTCGGAAATCTTTTTTTTTTAAAACTTTTGAATTCATCTAAGAATGATATTCTAATTTAAGTAGTCATGCATGATACCGTATCACACTTTCCTTCTCAAAACTCGTAGTTGATACTTATTGATCAAGCCTCACCCAACTTAAACTGCCCGTACCAGTCGACTGGTGACGTAACAGTCGACTGGTACGCCTGTAATCAGAATTACAGGTTTTCGGCTCTTACTTCTTAAGTCCACCATTCATTCAGTTTCGAGCCATATCAAACTACGACACCATTTCTATACTCTATGTCAGTTTCCTAAACAATTTAGCCAATCAAACGAATCCATAAACTTGAATTTAGGACTTTTATAGAAGAAAATAAACTAAACAAGTTTATATAAACTTTAACAATAGAGTTTGTACCAATCCTGACTCCTATGCATTCATAACGCCAAATACATGTTCTACAACCTTGCTAATGCATTATGAAATGTGATTGCAACTTTTCTAAACATTTTTAAGCAATAAAAACTTGATTCAAAGGGAAATTGATACTATCTTGGCACAAACACCTTTTTCTCTAACAAAGTATCAATATCTCTAACTACTTACACTTCTACTCATCCAATGCAATCATAAGGATATGTATGCTAAATGAAATGACATGGAATCTTTACTCTAAGAAATTGAGCATGTAAAACTATCCAAAACTCAAATACTCTATAATCTCCATAAGCAAGAACTTGAAATTTGAATAAACTTAAACATTGCAATTCAAATAACTAAATTGTCTCGTCTCAAGGATCTCTCCATAATCAGCCACCACACACACTCTACTCAGCACCGCCTCGTCGTCTTCCTTCAGAATTGCTTACCTTTACCTTTATCTGCAATAAGAGGAAATGCATCTATAAGCATAAAGCTTAGTAAGTACTATCTAGCTCACAAATAAAACTCGAAATATGCAAGCATGCTTCTAGATCAAACTGAACATCATATGAGATACTAATATGCTTGAAAGAAAACTAAGAACATGTATAGCTCAAAACATGCATACTCAAGCAATAATAAATCTCAATTTACTTTTCTTGGCTCAACTTGAAACTTTAGCTATTCTTTAACTTTTGAAAACTTTCTTAAACTTTCGAAAACTTTGCTAAAGCATATACTTGAAAATACTAATCACTTGGATCCACTGAAGACGTAAGTACCATCTCATGCGCGTTCCCTAAAAGGTTGGGGTAGCGAGCCACCAATCCTAATAGAGCAGACCTTGGTCTACCAGGGCCAAGACCTTGGAATTGGACACCTGGATTTCTTTAACGACGCCCTTGGACGCCGGGTACTGGTCTTAGAAAAATAAAATAGCTTTTCTTTCTTTTCTTTCTTATCTGTAAATGCCTTGGCATTTTCTGGAGCACCTTGCGTGCTAAAATCCCTAAGTCTTGACTTTTCATGATTTCTTAAGGCCTTGGCCTTTTCTTTTCTTATCTTTATCTTCTCTTTTCTTTTCTCATAGCTTTTCTTGGTCCCTAATCTCATATAGGGCACTCAATAAAATATATAAGCATATAATGAACTGAGATCACATGCAAAAATCTTAACAAGAAGTAAATATCACTTTTAAAAAACTTTTTAAAGGAAATTCTCGGCGGAAAAACCACCTCTTACTGCAGGTGAGCAGTTACTATTACATTGATATCTTGGACTTACAACCAAGA
>JAGFNQ010001294.1:0-195104 GCA_024364735.1 Boesenbergia rotunda | reverse complement strand
TAATTCTCAACAAGTAATACATTTGTTATTATGAAATCAGACTCAAGTTCAATATTGCCTAGGCCAATTACCTTAAGTTTACCGTTGTTTTCCAAAAGCAACGGTCCCTAGTCTTTTGTACTTGAGTTCTGTAAATTTGGTGGGATCCCCAGTCATGTGTCTGGAGCATCCACTGTCAATGATCCATTTGTTTTCCTACAGTTAAGTAAAAGGTTTAAACCTTAGGTTGAGTTTTAAACGAATCTAAGAAGATTTAAAAACTTGAGTTTGAATTTGAATTTGAGTTATGTTAATTTGATTTTGAATTTTATTTTTGAATGAATTTTAATTTTAATTTGAATTTGAATTTCTTTTTAATTTTAATTTTAATTTGAATTTGAATTTTAATTTTAATTTGAAATTTTAATTTTAATTTGAATTTGAATTTTAATTTTTGAATTTGAATTTATTTGAATTTGAATTTTATTTAATTTTGAATTTTAATTTTGAATTTTATTTTAAATTTAATTTTAATTTTGATTTTTAATTTGAAATTTTAATTTTAATTTTAATTTGAATTTTAATTTGAAATTTTAATTTTAATTTGAATTTGAATTTTAATTTTGAATTTGAATTTTATTTTGAATTTTGATTTGAATTTTTTTTTAATTTGAATTTTAATTTTAATTTGATTTTTGAATTTGAATTTTATTTTTAATTGAATTTGAATTTTAATTTGAAATTTTAATTTTAATTTGAATTTTAATTTTAATTTTAATTTGAATTTGAATTTTATTTTGAATATCAATCAATAATTTAAATTTGGTTTCCTTATTCATCTCACTCGGTCTAAGTTATCAATCAAGGGAGTCCTATGATTTTGTCAGATGATTTTGAGTTGATTAGAAAAGTTAACTTGACCTTGTGTTAGATCCAAGTTTAACAAGTAGTAATTTAAAAGTACACTTCCATAATTGGCTTCCAGGCCATGGCGAGGCACAGTGGCCTTCTTTGGCCGAAGCCTTATTGGAGCAACAACCATTTTCTAGGCAAAGCCGCTTAAAGAAGTTGAACTTTTAACTTACTCATTGAAAACCTTGGTACTAAATAATACAAGATTCAAATTAACTTTGAAGCTAATCCTAAGTGCCCACCTGGGCAGAGGCTGATTTTAAGGTGCCAACTAATTTGGAGCCTCCCCCTAAATTGTAGACTGGGTGTTTAGGGTCAATGTAATGGATGTCCCTTTTTGGGACATAAAATTGATTCTGACCTACTTGCTTTGTTAGATAAGCTTTCGGAACCCACGCTTTTCGTTGATTTTTGCGGGGTGGATAAAGGAGATAAAAGATCTTTGGTTCGATCTTGATTTATATCCAATCCCAGATTTGTTGTACATGCCTTTTTGTGATCCAAGAATAAGGTCAAGGTTCTTGGATCGGGTTGTGAAAGTTGCTAGTAGATCCTTAAGTTTTAGGACTTCACCCTTTAGGGTTAAGTTTTCAGTTTCAAGCTCAATTAATTTTTGATTTTTAGTTTGTTCAGTTAATGTTATGGTATTAATTAATTGCTCCTTAAGGTCTTGATTTTCCTTAAGAAGCTGGTCATTTCTAGATTCAGATTCAAGCAATTTTTTATTTAAAACAGAAATAATTTTAAAAACTTTTTATTTACTGAATCTAAATATACCTTAGTCGAGTCGTCCGAAAAGAGTCCGATCTCTTGACTCGACTCGTATTCGGAATCCTCGTCTTGCTCCGAGTCCGATTCTGGTCCGGTTGCCATCAGTGCGAGGTAGCTTGCATTCTTCGGTTGTTCATCGTCGGAATCGTCCGAGCTTTCATCCCACGTGGCTTGAAGAGCCTTCTTCTTTTTGTTCTTAGTGGGTTGGTCCTCTTTCTTGTAAGGGCATTCATGTTTGAAGTGCCCTTTTCTGTTACAGCCGAAGCAGATCATTTTGCTTTTACCTTCAGTGCTGTAGGGCTTCATCACCTTTTGAATATCCTTCTTTGAAAGTTTGTTCTTCCTTCTGGTGAACATTTTTCTTACCAAGTTCACCAGTTGTTCTTCTTCATCAGAGCCTGACTCATCTTCAGGTTCTTCTTGGACTTTTCTCTTTGATTTGGCTTCCTTTGGTGAACCTGCAAATAAAGCTAGCCCTTTCTCGGCCTTGGCGTTAGTCTGTTCGTGCAGTTCTAATTCACAAAACAATTCATCTAAATTAATTTTAGAAAGGTTCCTAGAAATTTTATAGGCATCTATAATAGATGCCCATAGTGAATTTCTAGGGAATGCATTTAAAGCGTACCTTATTATGTCCTGGTTCTCCTGTTTGTGCCCGATCATGTGGAGTCCATTCAGTATGTCCTTGATCCGGGCGTGGAGTTGGCTAGCAGATTCTCCTTCCTGCATTTTTATATTAAATAACTTATTTAAGAGTAAATCCCTTTTTGTTACCTTGGCATCAGAGGTGCCTTCATGTAGTTCAATTAATTTGTCCCATAGCTCCTTTGCTGAGTCGGTTGGTCCAATTCTGTTTAGCTCCTCTTTGGTAAGTCCGCACTGGAGGGTGTTCTGGGCTTTGAACTCGGTCTGAGCCTTTTTCTTCATTTCTGAGTTCCATCTGTCGGGCCTTAGTGGAGCATTATTTCCCTCATCCATTGGCGGTGTGTAGCCTGTTTGAACTGCAAACCACTGATCCATGTCGGTCTTCAGATACACCTCCATCCTTCTCTTCCAGTAGGGAAAGTCTTCCCCATTAAAGAGGGAGGGCGAGCAGTGCTATAGCCTTCACCTTGGGCCATTTAACTTCTGTGCACACGAAATAAAAGTAGAAAAAATATCCCAAGACTGGGTCTTGGATTAGTAGTGCGGGAAATGATAAACTAACTAAAAAGCAACTTGAACGGTGTTGCACCAGATTCAAGTAAAATCAAACGAACGGAAAAAGTAATCCAAATCTAGGCAACAATACCTAATTTAGATCAAGTGTAGCGAAAAACCAAAACTCGAAAAAAAAACTGGATTTCCCCCGGCTCTTATGGTGGTTGCACCGATACAGAGCGGACCAGGCTCTGATACCACTTGTAGGATCGATGCACGTGAGAGGGGGGGTGAATCACGTGACTTTTAAAAATCAAGGCGCTTTAAAAAGCGTGCACAGCGGAAATGAAATAAACGGAAAACAAACACACTAACACAAACGAATTTTACTTCGTTCGGAGCCTTCGTCGACTCCTACTCGAAGGCCCAGGTCCCTCGGACCTTTCCGTTGGGCAATCCACTAGTATTCTCTACCGGTAAGCACCGATAGAGTAAGCGAGTACAGAGGAATTGAAAGTGTGACAACCCCACACTTTCAAGCAATTAAATGCAATAAAATATTTATAAAAAATATCTTTTTACCGACGTCCGGAGTAGGTCGACTCTTTCGGGGCAGCAGGACGTCGTCGGCTCGAAGTGTAGCGTTTCCGGAGCAAGGCGCGAGCGTAGAAGAACTTGAAGGCTTTGAAAAGAATGTTGTACTTTGAAGAGGGTCGAGGCCCTCTTTATATAGGGCAGGGGGCGCCCGACATGCTCGGGGCGCCCCCCACGTGGCTGTAGATCCGGCGATGCTCCGGTCAGAGCTAATCTCGTCTACTTCGGGATTGCTTTCGTTTGACCGGTCAAAATCCCATCTTCTGGCTTCGCGAGGGCGAGCTTCGGCAGCTGGCAGTGAGGTGGCACAGGGGGCGCCCGATTCAAGCGGGGCGCCCCGAATAGCGCTGCTGTCGGGGCGTTTACCTCTCCGCGGACTTGGGTTGACTCTGGGGCGCCCGACACACCCGGGGCGCCCTGCTCAGCTACGGCCTCACTCCTTTGAGGCTCTCTGAGCTGCAGAAACACAGTCCTTCGGTCCTGCATCCAGGGTTAGTCCAAAACAAGGCTAGTACTAAAATAAGATACAATTCTAAGTTAATTAGATCCTGTCTCCCAGACCAGGATCTAACCAGGACTCAACTTAGATCACCTAAATGGGTCTAAGTTGGACCGCGCCTAAAGTCCAAGATTGGACTCGTCCTCACTGGGTCGCTCCTCCAGTGACTTACCTTACTTACCCATTGTGCAGTTCTACTTGACTTCTTGATCCTACCAGGACTTCCTGCCAAGGCTCAACCACCTTGGTCTTCTTGCCAAGTCTCAACCAACTTGGTCTTCAGCCAGTTGTCAGGTCCCGCGGACCCAACTGGACTTCCCGCCAGGACTCAACCATCCTGGACTTCAGCCTGGTGTCTGGTCCTAAGTCTTTCAATCCTGCACACTTGGTAAAGAGGTTAAACACACACAACCCTAACTTTAACCACTTTGTCATACATCAAAACCCGAGTTTGACCGTTAGTGCAAACTGCACCAACAGTAAGTGCATGTAGGTGTAAGTTTAAAGGTTTCCGCTGCATTAGGATGTCTACATGCCCTAAGTATGTTAACGTAACGCCGCTTTATGAAAAGAAAAAAAAAAGCGGGTGTTACAACCGGGATTTCCAACACCTGGCTTCACTCACCAGGACCCGGCTTCACTCACCGGGATTTTCAACACCTGGCTTCACTCACCAGGACCCGGCTTCACTCACCGGGATTTCAACCTAGCTTCACAGGCTAGGACCTTGCTTCACTCACCAGGGTTTCATGCCCAGTCTCCGACTAGGACTTTAACCCAAATTCGCTCAACCAAACTTAAATCATTGTCAAACACCAAAACAACAACCGGGCCAGACTGCATCAACACATTAGTGGGTTTTGGTCAAAACCCACTGATATTTCTAAACTACTCCTATTTCATTGGTGATATCTAATATATAGATGTTTAGACACCTAAAACATCATCTCCTATCTCTACCCTCTCTATTCATATAGAGTTTTCAGAAATCCAAATATGATAAGTCCATCAGTGAGTTTTGGTCAAAACCCACTGATATTTCTAAACTACTCCTATTGCATTGGTGATATAGAGTGTATAGATGTTTGGATACCTAAAACATCTTCTCCTAGGTCAACCCTGTCTATTGATATAGGGTTTTCAGAAATCCAGATATGGGAGGTCCATCAGTGGGTTTTGGTCAAAACCCACTGATATGGCTAAATTACTCCTATTGCATTGGTGATATCTAATATATAGATGGTTGGACACCTAAAACATTATCTCCTACCTCTAACCTCTCTATTCATATGGAGTTTTCAGAAATCCAGATATGGGAGGTCCATCAGTGGGTTTCAGTCAAAACTCACTGATAGACCTCTCTATATGGCATTTCTTACTCTATCCGATCCTTTAAATTCTAAGCCCCTAGAGTTACAATGCAGCGGTAGGACAATTAGTTACTAACTTAGATATCTACGATTTGATTCTCAGCTACAACGTATTTTATAGAATTTTTTTTTTCAAATGGGACGCGAACCCTTGGACGCTGAGCTTTTAGACCGCCTACCGCGAGCGTTTCCCGATTTACCCTAGTAATTGATGGGAAATTTTTATAGGGTCGGATCGATTATCTCAGGTTCAATTTGTCTGCTATCTGGTTAACATTTTTTTTATCCTTTAAATTATAAATTTAATTAGGTGCATAGAGAGTTGTAGGATAGTCTTTTTAATTGATTAATTTTGAAAATAGACGTTTTGCTTAATTAATGATAAATTTAAAATACAATTTATGTACCTTTAGAAATTGAATATAATCGTCCCATTTATAAGTTAAACTCCTAAATTTTGATGTTTATTATTAGCATGAGTGTGCTTTATATTGGATTTAATATTAAAATATTCTGAGTTAAAATTTATCATTTGCACTCATTTTAATTGTAGACTCATTTTATTTTATATAATAAACTTGAAATAATTTTATTAATAAAATAAATTAAAATAATTTTTTTAACAAAGTCATTTTTAATGATTTAAAAAACATTTAAAAAATATTCCTAATTTTCTTTGGTAAATTACTTGTAATCATGTAATTTAATGAATATTCACAAAGGATTTTAGTATTTTCTTTGCGCCGGAAAAAAAAAAAGAAGCCCTATTTAACCCCAATTCGTGGCTGGAGCTCCCAACCTGGGCGATGGCTACACTGCCCCCTCTATCGTTTCTCCAAACTCCCTCATCTCTCAAACCCTTACTTTCTTCCATAAACCCTGGCACCTCCTTCTCCGGCCTCCGTTCCTCTGCTCGCCTCCAGGAGAAGCGAATCGTCGACCTCCGCCTCGTCCGCCGCCCCTCGCCTCCTGGCCGTTTCGCCATCCAGTGCTCGAGCGGCCACGGCGAGTACGAGTACGAGCGGGGAGTGTACCCGCGGCCGCAAGAGATTCCATGGAGCAAGGAATTCGCCAACTCCGTCCACCTGATCGGCACCATCGGCGCGCCCGTCGAGATCAAGCACCTCAGCAGCGGGAAGGTCGTTGCTTGGACCCGCCTCGGATTCAAAAAGTCCGCTTCCGAGACCTCATGGTAAGGAAGAGTCTGTGATGGTATTGCTTCTGTTGTCAGCCTGTATCTTCAACATCTATTTTTATTTTATTTTTCATGGTGGCTTCGTGAGTGCAGACCAAGTGTTTGACGGAAGCTCATTTTGTTTAATCGGTTCTGCTGCAGGATTAATCTAACATTTTGGGACGACCTTGCAAATGTGGCGTTCCAGCATGTGGAAAAAGGTCGGCAAGTGTATGTATCTGGGCGTCTCGTGTCAGATTCTGTTGATGGGGAAGATGGGAAGCGGCAGGTCTTCTACAAGGTGTCATGAAAAAAATGTGAATTTTCCTATTTTCCTATCTCGCATGGTATCTCATTTAACTGGACAACGCTTCATGTGCCAGGTGACAGTTCAAAAGTTAAATTTCATTGAGAGGACCTTCCCCGCGGTCTCAATGTATGAACAAGAGATGGGTGCTGTAGCTTCAGGTGCTTAATTTAGCAGTAGTAGTTTCATCATCAAGATATGTTTTGTCCCAACTATATGTGGTCGGTGGCATGAATCTAATACTTTCGTTGATCTCTAAGTAACGGCATACTACTAGTAATATTCAAATTAATTAAATTATTTATAATTATGATGACTCACTTTTTTTGATCACTCTCAAATCGTTACATCTTCATTCAATTCTTTTAACATTTTTATTTTCTTTGAATGTATCCATCTCATCTCAATCTATTTTCCTTCCAGCAACTCCATGTGTGTTGCTTTTTTCTAAATTTTATTTGATGCACTTTATCAGAATCTTGGGTTTCGAGATGCATGTTGCTTCACCTGTTTATTTCAAATTTATTTTCTGCAATTTTGCAAGATACTTTTGGCTAAAGTTGCTTACTTGCATTCTGGTAACGAAGGTAAGGTTGCGAACTATGCGGGTAATACTTCAGCTTCTACAATAGAGCTCTGGCAAGCCTTCTTTGCTAACCCAACAGAGTGGTGGGATAACAGGAACAATAAGGTAATAAATCTATCATCTATATCATGAAATCGGTTAAACAAGCATTTTCTCGCTAAGAGTGATATTAGCAGTTACATAAGGAAAAATGATTAGTACATAAAGAGGCTTTTGGTTAATAGAATCTTTTAAGATTTTGATGGTGAAAAAAAGCTTGGAATATGAAATTCCCATGGTTAACTCATAAATGGCAATTTGTTTGGGAAACCATCATTCCCATTAGAATCAGCAGAGAAGTGGCTCCTTCCAAGGGAATATTTATCATACATATTCGGTAGAGGAATCTGTGACTAGTATGTTTGGGCTTGGGTATGCATTTATAAATTGATAAAGATAGCGGTGTGTAAAATATTTTCATTTCAATCATTCAGATATCTCTATTTTGAATAAAAACATCGATTATCTTTTTCATAATTGAAAAAAAAAATTAAGGGTGCTTTATTTTCTAGTCACAACATTCATTGCTACTATTATGTTTTGATTTTTCTGGCCCAATGTTGTTTACCAATGAATAAATGACCAAGGAAATAAATAATATTTTGTGGAAAGTGAAACTCGCTTTCCTATTAATTTCCATTCTACTCTAAAAATATGGTTTTTTTCCTTCTTGAACATATGTTTATTTTTGTTATTTGAATGTGTTGGAATGATTAAGAAAAGGCAAGAATATTTAGGTCTGTTTAGATACTTCATAATTGCTTGAATATTTTTAGTGGTTAATTAGCTTAAAAGTTTATCAACCTTGAATAATCTGTTAAAAAAATTTATTTGCGTGTTTTGAACTTAATTTAGAATTGTGACATTCGATATACAGTTTGTATGAAATTACTATATTGCATTTAAAATTTTGTGAATCATTAGATAATAGATTTACATGGAAATATGTAATGTATCATAGAATTATATCATTAATTTTAACTAATGTTAATATTTTGGCAATGTAGTTCCACTTGTGAATTTTACACGGGTTTTCTCTATGTATCCTGTGTAACTTTATATCAGAGCAAGATTAAGTTTACTACCTTCTAATATGCTCAACTAAAATACAAATGGATGATTTCGGCCTTTCTTAAATTTAGCAGCTTCATAATCTTAAAATTGACACCTATGTTCAGTGTGGCTCTCTTGTAATAATCTTCTCCACTCCCCGTCTTCGTAAATTAAAATCTATATCGATGGATTTACAATTATATTTTCTTGGTTTAGTTAACCCGTATGATAGCCTCATTATTTTGGTTCTACCTTTATTGTTGAAGATTAATGAATGAAAATAATTTGCTTATATTACATGTTAGAAGTAATTGTTTAACACTTATCCTGCTGCTTGAAAAAATTGAAGTGACAAAAAGAAAAATTGTTAAAGTAATTGGTAACTTGGAAGTTTAATTAGCGTCAAACTATCAATTTATTTAAGTGATTGGAACCTAAAGTCTTGCAATTATTTTCACAGAGGAACCCCAAATATCCTGATTTCAAGCACAAGGATACTGGTGAAGTGCTGTGGATTGAATCTAAGAACAACCCACAATGGGTGAAGTCTCAATTGGCCATACTGGATTCAAGAATGGCTACTTTCCAAACCAATGGCAGTGATGCTTCTGTTTCTTTTATGTATGGTGATGATTTTACACCATTCTAGTTTAATTTCTAGACATTGGACGAAAGACCTCGAGTTCTACTTCAGCTGCGCAGTATGTTCTAGAGTTATGATGAAAGATGCTTGGCATATATCTTTTAGTCACAAACTTGCAATCTTCATAGTAATGGCTTCCCCTGCAGTCTCTCCATGATTTTGGCACGACACGTGCTGATGGATCAACCCCAACTTGTGAAAGAATGACTTTGTGACTCACTGTGGAGAGTATCTGATGTCTGACATTATAAGATACCAGTCATGTGAGGGTTCACACTGGTATCTTTGGTACTATGTTGTGAATCCTTGATACCCAATTTATGAGATTTCTTAGATTATCAAACCATATATCATGAATTGTTCTCCCTATCATACAGGTTTGGTAGTTTAGTGTAGAGTATCTATCTTTCAATTTCTTTTTTGATCTTGGATGAACCACAGCAACATGGTTGTTGGCTACTTGGCTGGAATTTTGGGTATTGTTTCCCTGACTTGAGGAGGCACTTGCGTGTAGCTTATCTTCTATCATCATTATGCAAGTTGCGGCAGACGCACCTTATGATCCATCTTGTACAGTGCTCAATGTCGGAAGTTATGGAGGAGAGACTGGCCACCATTATTGAGGCCTTGGATTTGAGCTTGATATCAACTGGTAAGCTTCACATTGACCCATAATTTTAGCAACGTTCATTTCACTCAATTATTAAGAATGGCACTGATTGAATTGTTGTTGCCTCACTTGCAGAAAATAGTGTCACCTGTGCTCCTTGTCCTGCGCTTTCATTAGGCACTGAGAGGTCCCCATCCGAAGACATGGAAGTATCCTCCTGTGGAGCCTCACACCCACAGTTGTTGATAAGGTGGTGGAATGCTACCCTCTCATCCTCCTCCCCATTCAATGCACTTGACATGTGAGTTGTTCTCAATCTGTTTTCTACAACACGATTCAACATAAAAAAACATCTTTCATCTTCTGTTTCATAATAGATTCATGATGACCTTATAGATCTATTTATCAACACATCACATGATAAGATTGCATGCAATGTAGGCACTCGTTTATCTGTTTTTTTCCTCTCCTGATTTGATTCATCATTAGATATCATGACAAGAACATGTAGGAAAACCCAGATATTTCAACATCAACAACATAACATTACTTATCTCTTGTTTACATTTGGAAGAGAACAACATAGGAACAGATCCTTAGGGGACATCAAATATATAACTCAAAAAACTTGTTTGTACAGATTGCATGCATTGAACAACACAGCTATTTGTGTACACGGTAAGAGATAGAGTCACAGACATAATTATATCACTCAATCCCATCCTGTGTTCCTTCCTAGTTTGTGCTAGGAAAAACTCAATAGGTCTTCATTTCTTTCACATGTGTCTAGCTTCAAGTTGACTCAGACCCTCTTATAATCCTCAGCTTCTTGCAAGAAGACGTGAACATCCTGTGGAAAAGAGAGAATAAATCTTTATGAAAGCAAATAAAATTAAGTCATGGGTGTATGCGATTTGTGACTTACTCCCATGGAACATCTCCAACGAGCATCAAGTCCCCATCTTTGTCTTCGTAGGTGATGGCATATTCTGACCCTTTGCAGACCTCAAAGACCATGAACATGTCCTCCAGCCCCTCCCTTAGTTCCTTGTAGCCCTTGTACACCCTCAGATCGATCTTCCTTAAGTAAGGGGCGCCATCCATGCTGACCTTGACAAACAACCCGGCCGCCTCAGCCTTCATCGCGTTCTTCCGGTAAGAGCGAACTGGCGGCCATCCAACTAGCTGTGTTCTGAGGAGGCATTTTGAGAGATCAGTTGGTTGGTCGTCTGTTGAAACCTAAGCAAATTTTAACTAGCAGAGCTTACTTCTGGGCATGGGTGTGGTCGTCCAAGGAGCGCTTAGATAGCCTCGAGGGCACTGGCTGTGCTTCGTCGGAGGCGCCGCTTCCCGGAAGGCCGAGCCTAAGCTCAGTGGCCTTGAGGTTGTCCATCGCTGCTTCCATTTTCTTGTATTGGCGATGATAGGAAGAGAGGAGTTGGGGAGGAGGAGAAGAGGAGGAAGGTTTCTCAATTTATAGTCTGAAGGGCAGTAAATTGAAATTTTCATACATTTTGCTCCTGCAATTTCCACTATTTTATATGACGCCCTTCAAAAAATTCACTCATTTGGGTCGGACTTGATAGTTGATACTCACCTGGTCAAATGTTCCAATCACTGGTCCATTAGTCCGACCGTCGGTTCAATCGATCGGTCAGACGTGGACCTGTGTCGACTCTAACATCAATTTAGAATTATTTGTTTAGTTTAAATTAACCAAATGCCAAACATACGAGACTAACAATTTAGTGATTTACAGGCTGAACCTCTACTATCGAAATGTTCTTCAATTTTCTCAGGATAAACTTAAAATTCCTTTGTTGTTTTTTTACCGGGGTCATAATTGAGCACTCTTGCTCGATTGAGATATCTGAGGCATCACATCAAAGCAAATAATGCTGCCGAGAAGAAACATTAAAAAAATTAATAATGCAATTAATAATTTAAGTTTGGACAGCAGAGTATGTATATAATATATATTATAATTAATGAATCTGGGAAGCAATACAGCGGAGCTTGTGGTGTACGTGTGCAAACACTCGCATGAGCGTAATAGGATACCGGTCGGGTTCGTGCCAGATCCGACCCGCCAAATTATTGAGTAGACCGGTCGGGTTCGTGACACATCCGACCCACCAAATTATTGAGTAGATTATTAAAAAAACTAATACGGGTAATAAATTCGGGCAGAGCATGGACTCGGGTGTCCAGCTCAATGTGATTCACGTTCGCCCATTCTGTCATTGGCCGCCCATTGGTTGTGGTTGGTGGGCGCCACATGTCTGTCTCTAGGGTAGACAAATTAGCGCCTGAAATACACCTTACATTTAAGGCGCCATTACAAATCAAATCGAGATTTTATGGGCTTTAGTTGGGCCTTTAATAATATGATCCAATCTAGCTTACCAAATGCGTTGGCCCAGTTTCCTTTGTGAAAATCCAACCTTTACAAAGGATTCAGTCAGAAAAGCGAAGGGCGCAGACGAGACGACTGAGGTAGCGACGGCTAACGTGCCACTCCTCGCCTTCTCTTCCCTTTGTTTCCTTCCTCTTCTTCCACCTTTCTTAGATCCGAGGTGTTTCTCTCTATCGTATATGTTGTTTGATAAACAATCATTTCAGTCACAAATACTTCATATCGCTAATTAGATATTCGTACTCGAGTTGGAGTTAAGTGGTTGTATGCCTTTTTAATCAGGTAGCAGACAAATTGAACTTGGGATGACCGGCCCGGTCCTACGAAAGTGGGGTGACCGGCCCGGTCCTACGAAAGTTTCCCACCGGTCACCAGGGTCAATCAGGAAGCGCTCACGGTGGACGGTCTAGAAGACCAGTGTCCCAGGGTTCGCGCCCCATTTGGAGAAAAAATTCTTGCAAAATGCGCCGTAGTTAGGGATCGAACCGAGGATGCCTGGTTTAGCGACTAGTCATCCTACCGCTGCATCATAGTCCTGGGGGCGGAGTTAAGTGGTTGTAGGTTGGACACAATGTGTGTATTGATAGTAATTAAAAGGCCAAACCAAGGTGTGCCCAATACTTTATCAATCGTGGATGACATTAATTTGATCGAACCGACCGACATCCAGTTTCGGATCGAACATTCGATCACCATTATTTAAGTATTATTACAACATCCATGAAACTTAATTAGATCAGTTAGGCATGATGCAACACCCAATTGAGGTGATATAATCCCCTGTGCACGCCCAAAGAATCCTACAATTTTACCTTGTAGAGCTAATACTCAATAAATGAATCAATTAAATTATTATGCTAATGCTAAGATATTCTTCGGAAGAAACACATTACAGGGTCTGACTGTAACGTCTCGGCAAGGGCCGTTATATTTCTAAAACTTGAGTGGAGTGCTAAATATGCAAAGGTTTTCGTTGCAGGGTTCGACTGTAACATCTCGAAAAGAACCGCTATATCTCCATGAGAACTTGGATGTAGTGTTAAATAGGTAAGAGTTCTCACACTATAAGTGAGATAAGAATAAACATTATAAGAAAAATAATAGTTTGAGATTTGAAATATGGAATATAGGAACTCTCACTGGTAAAACAATGGAGATAGTAGATACGATGATTAGGAGAAAAATTAATATTTTGTGTGTGTAAGAGATAAAATGGGTAGACAAGAAGGTAAAAATAATAGAGAATTTGAGTTTTATGTTTTGATGCACAAAAAAGTAAAACAAGAAATGGAGCGGATATTTTTTAGATAGTTATTTAAAAGATAAAGTTAGAATAATTAAAAAAAGGGTTAAAGTTGTGCCCAATCATGTGACTCGACCTTGTCCGACAGTATCCTTGTCTGCAAGCCACGTCAGCTTTCTTCTCCGATTTGGAAATTATTTTTGAAAAAAAATGTATGTTTCTTTAGTAGATAAGAAAAGACATTAAATAGAGAGGGAAGAAGGGGAATAAGAAACAAAGTGTAAAAAACGAACATTTGAAGGGCTCAATTGTTAAAAATCCAAAGTTATGGATGAAGTTGTAAATAACCGAAGTCCATGGATTTAATTACAAAAGTTCCACCACTTACATATTTCACCTACATAATTCTGTTTTCTTCTCCTTTCCGCCGACAGCCCCTACGCAAGCGCCCTTCTCCTCTCCCTCTCCTTCGATTTTCATTTGGTGCTGTCTCTCTCACCATCGTCGGCGTTGATCGCCGTACTCTACGTCGGGCCGAGCCGCCGGAGCCGATGCCCCTGGCATCACTATCACGCACGCGCGATGCCGCGCCGGCCGATCTCACCTTATCATCGCCGCCGCGCATCGACCGCCATCGCTCTCTCCTCCCGCGTCTCTCTTCATGCCTCACTCCCGATTCGGATCCACGTTGTGAGCCATAGTCCGCGCGAGCAGTCGAGATCAGGCGTTGCCCTAGCTGCGTTGCTCCGATTGCCACTGGACCTCTCCTATGGAGCCACGCCAATTGGGAGACCTGTGCCTCAGTTTCTCGATAGATCCATTGCTGCTCCTCTTCGCCCGCCGCTGACCTTGTGCGCTACCGACGCCAATTAAGGTAAGATCTGATTCTCTCGGTAATTGGTCTTAGAGGTTGATTCAAGTTAGTATAAATAAATTGGTAGGGAATTGTAAATTTTTGGGGAATTTGGGAAAAACTTTCATGGTTTGTGGATTCGGATTTGGTTAGTAGGTTAGCTCTGTTTTTCTTTTCTGGATTTTGGACAGCAATTCGATTCATGTAATGATTTTGTTTTTGGGATCTCAACTTGGTTCTGAGATTTGTAATTTGGAAGGAGTGATCTGTTCAAAATTGATTTGTAATTATGAAGTTTTAGGGTGATAATTATGCTTAATGAATGGGCTAGCATGCTGTATTCGAGTGAAGGATTGTGATTTTGTTGATGTTCAGTTGGCTACTTTGTTTGAATATGTTCTGTAGAAGATAAGCGTTATTCGAGTGACCAGTAGATGTAATGAACTTTGGACTTGGGTTTTGCCTAAGTTAACAAATTTGTGTTTAGTGTTGATCATTTTGAGGATCAACCCTATTGGTCATGGAAGGTGGATATTGGAGAGTTATATGTTGGAGTATGGGTTAGCTTAAGTATGTGGATTATGAGGCTGACCATGTACACATTGGATTGTGGATTAGGTTGTTCATGGATTAGGCTTTGCTCAAGGTGATCTTTTGAGTTTAAATCTAAATTGAACATAACCTTCTGACTGGCGTCAGGGGTGACCATATGATTGCATCATGTTTACGATTGGATAGATTACATTTGTTTGTATTTACTATACTTGTTTGAGCTACGTTCGTTACAATTGGATGACATGCACATATAGAAGGTATTTTATTTGCTTATGGTCTGGTAACCATTCAGGTTTTGGGATTGATGACCATCATACCCCGCATGTGAGTTTGATAGGGGTATATCTTGCATGTAGTTTACCGATCATATATTCTGATTTTCCCTACGAGACTGTATCTGTTTACTTTGGTACTGCTATTGTATGACCTTTTTATAACCATGCATATTTATCTGATTATATACCCGTGGAATTTCCCTGGACTCATCTCCGATTGTTATATTTTCTGTTTCCAAGCTGATACATTTGGAGTCGCCCGGAGGGAGCTCTTCCGCTATTTTCACTTCCCGTCGAATTGACTTCGTCTTGGTAATAGTATTTATGGATATTTTATTTATATTATTTTTTGTTTCGATGGTCATGAATTTTGTGTTTATACTATTTGTGTGCCCCAGAGGAACTTTCATAATTTTTATTGTCATAAGTCATACCGGTATGATTTGTAAAGACATAAATCATATTCATAATCTACTATAAAAACATTTAAATATAATCCTTTAAACTAGTACTATCAAAATCTATGGAAAATAAAATACGATAGATTATTATCAGAATTATGCAAGCCAGATTAATTAAAAAATTAATAATAAGAACAATATACTAAACACATGAATATATAACTTATTTTACATGTAAATAAAAAGGTACCTGAATAATATTTTGAATATATTATGATGGTGATATATAAAATATATTAATAATGACTAATTGTTATTGAGAAAATATAATACACTTAGAGATTTAGAGATGAGCAAATTATAATATCAAAACTGAATAAATATATTTTGTATGTTTTAAGACATTTAAAAAATTAAGTTGTAATTGAACATACCTTATAATGAGATACTCTTGAGTCTTATGTGACTCAAAACGATGTCGGCATACAGTAAAGTGAGCAATAACTGCTTGCTTCTCAGCCACAAGATCATCTCTCGTCTCCCGATCGGTCATCCTTTGTTCTACTGTCGTCAATTGATTTCTCAGTTTTTGATTTTCTTATCTTAACAACCGCACCTCAATAAAAGAATAACTAGGATCACCCTTAAGAGTCTTCAAACGATCGTCGATCATTTTGGTTTCTAAGGAGTTTTTTATTTCACTAAAGCTATAATATCATATTATAGCTTTAGTGAATAGAGCACTCCCCTCTCTCTACTGATGGTGGATATGTCTGTGTCATTCTATTAATCATTTTCTCTCATGTGAAAGAAAATATATGATTAATATATATTACATAATTATTAAAATTAATCATGATTAATAATTATATATAATAAAGTTAATAGGTTTATGTCTATGCCCTGGGATCGATCGAATATCGATAAATGTGTTATCCTGTTTCTTATAAGTCCTATTACACAAAAAGAAAGTAATATAAAATTTATACCAGTTCGATAATAATTTAAAATTTGGTTATATAACTTTACATTAAACTCTCTAAATTGATCGGGATCTGAAAGTATACTTCACAGATTTAGTGTTCGGGTTAGCGGGCTTTGTATTTTTATTTGAACAAGCAATTACAAAATTTCACTGTCATCTTTCTACAGCCTAGGTTTGATACATGCAATTGTAGTCCATAAGATCTCTTCTGATATGCGCTGGACTGCCCCTTCTTTTTGAAGCTTGTCTAGAAGGTCTTTTTACTTGCACTGACCTTGCGAACGGGATCCTTTGTCTCAGAAAATCCCTGTCTCGTCCATATCGTACTCGTCGGCTATCGTCGGCGAGTCGTCTGATCGACCATCAGACACCACCAATAATTTTTTATTGTCGTCCCGAATCAAACGATATCTTGGAATAACGGTGAATAGGTCGAAATCGTCACATTACAATTTCGTCGGATTCGATGGTGAATATGACGAGATCACAATTGCGGCGATCCCCGACGGGTTCACCGTACCCCCAGAGTATAGTTTTGTTCGGGGTGACGGCCGAAGACCACTGATGGTGTCCGATTGACAATCGGATGACTCATCGATCATCGCCGATGATTGAGACGGAGGTACAGGGATCCTCAACGAGATAGAGGATCCCGTCTCCTGACCTCGTGGCTCCATTTTAAAAAGGAAAACGATGATTCATTATTGATGGCATTGGTCTGTAAATTTGATTCTTCAATGTATATCTAATTGCGGTTGGACCGTAAGTATTTGTGCGATCGAACCAGTTAGACCGGTCTAAGGAAATTTTAAAATTGCAGTTTTTTTATGTGGTATAGATTGATATGCGTACAGAATAAAGATTGCCGACCTGTTTTTTGTTTGGTTACTGGGGCAGTCACACTCATGAAACATGTTCACACAACATAATATCACACCTCCTCATTGATGTGCTCATCATCGAAAAAAACAAATTTTGGCATTTTATTATTTTTTGTTTCTTGAGAAAAAATAGATGGAATTTATATCGTCTGAGTTCCAATCAATGATGAACAAAAGTCTTCGACAAATTATCCTAAAATGGAGGAATCCTATGGCATTATTCAACTTTTTTTTTTTGCATCTAAAATAATTTTTAAAAAGTTTAAATTTAAAAAATAAATATATTTATAATTTGGACTAAAGGATTATTTTGAAAATAAATAAGTTATCTTTTTATGTGGTAAAAAGCTTATGTATTGAATTTATTTATTATTTATTATAATGACAAAAATTAAGCAGCACAATTTTATCTTAAATTATGTATACAAGTCTAAAAAATATATAAAGTTAATCTATTTCTTTTATCAGTTCCTTCTAAATGAATAAAACCTAATAATTTTATCTTTTTATTCTCCTAATTTGCTCCAAATAATTAAATTAAATATTAAAAAATTTAAGGCATTAATGCTTTCTCTCCTCCAAAACAGAGCAAAAAACAGAGCAAGCGCCACCGAGTCTGTGTGAGAGATGGACTTTTCCGGCGGCAGCGCCGCCGCGGTGTCTGGAAACGGCATGAAGCTCGAATGCTTCCGGTTATCTGTTCATGTGGTGCGCGGCCGGTGGTTCATGTTCTTCTCTTCGTTCCTGATCATGGCGGCCGCCGGCGCCACCTACATCTTCTCCATCTACTCCAAGGACATCAAGACTTCTTTGGGCTACGACCAGTCCACCCTCAACACCATCTCCTTCTTCAAGGACCTCGGCGCCAACGTCGGAATCCTC
The DNA here is from genome assembly GCA_024364735.1 of Boesenbergia rotunda. NCBI lineage: Eukaryota > Viridiplantae > Streptophyta > Magnoliopsida > Zingiberales > Zingiberaceae > Boesenbergia > Boesenbergia rotunda. The sequence goes on along the minus strand of JAGFNQ010001294.1, from coordinate 176,936 downwards.
TCCGGCCTAATCAACGAGGTCACGCCGCCGTGGGTCGTCCTCTCCCTCGGCGCCGCCATGAACCTCTTCGGCTACCTCATGATCTACCTCGCCATCACTGGCCGCACCGCACCACCCCCGGTCTGGCTCATGTGCCTCTATATCTGCGTCGGCGCCAACTCCCAAACGTTCGCCAACACCGGCGCCCTCGTCACCTGCGTCAAGAACTTCCCGGCGAACCGCGGCATCGTCATCGGCCTCCTCAAGGGCTTCGTCGGCCTTAGCGGCGCCATCATCACGCAGCTCTACTACGCCATCTACTTCGATGATTCCAAGTCACTTGTCCTCCTCATCGCCTGGCTCCCCGCCGCCGTTTCCATTGTCTTCGTCCACACCATCCGCATCATGAACATCGAAGCTTCCTCGCCGTCGGGGAAGACTCCCCGCGCCTTCTACTACTTCCTCTACATCTCCCTTGCCCTCGCTTCCTACCTCCTTGTTGCCATCGTCGTCGAGAAAACCACCGGCAACTTCTCTCGCCCTGAATACGACATCAGCGCCACAGTCGTAGTCCTCCTCCTCCTCCTCCCCCTCGCGGTCGTCGTCAAGGAAGAACTCAATATCTTCCACCGGAGAAAACAAGACCTCCGAAACCCGGCGCCGATCGACATAACCGTCGTGAAAGCACCATCTCCGACGGTTCCAATTGTCATCGCCGAGGTAAGTGAAAAGGAAAGAGAGCATTCGGTGGTGCGGTGCGCGAGGGAGATGTTCCGGCCGCCTGCGCGCGGCGAGGACTTTTCAATTCTGCAAGCGCTGGTGAGCCTCGACATGCTGGTGCTGTTCTTCGCCATCATCTGCGGCGTCGGCGGGACGCTGACGGCGATCGACAACTTGGCGCAGATCGGGGAGTCGTTGGGGTACCCGAAGAGGAGCGTCGGCACGTTCGTCTCCCTTGTCAGCATCTGGAACTACGCCGGCAGGGTTACCTCTGGCTTCGCGTCGGAGATTCTTCTCACTAAGTTCAAGTTCCCACGGCCACTGATGCTGACGGCGGTGCACCTCCTTTCCTGCGTCGGTCACCTCCTCATCGCCTTCGGCGTGCCCAACTCCCTCTATTTCGCCTCCGTCGTGATCGGTTTCTGCTTCGGCGCGCAGTGGCCGTTGATCTTCGCGATCATCTCCGAGCTTTTCGGGCTCAAGTACTACTCTACGCTGTACAACCTCGGCGGCGCCGCCAGCCCGCTGGGGTCCTACCTCCTCGGCGTGAGGGTGGCAGGGCACTTGTACGACGTGGAGGCGAGGAAACAGAGAAGCGCTTTAGGCATCGCCGGCGATGACAGGGACCTAACGTGCATCGGCGTGGACTGCTTCAGGAAGTCGTTTCTCATAATCACAGCGGTGACGGTAGTCGGCGCCGCGGTGTCGCTGGTGCTGGTATGGAGGACGAAGGAATTCTACAAAGGAGACATCTACGCCAAATTCAGGCAGAAGAGGGAGGCGGCGGAGCAGGAGACGGCCACGGCATGGTTCAGCTTCGAAGGAGAGCTCCATGACCGAGATAGGAAGAAACAAGCTGCTCCTGCTCCGGCTCCGGCGCCGGCGGCAGAGGAGAGCCCTGGAAATAGCCAAACAGTAAAGTTAGGCGAAGACAATTAAAAAAAGATTTCTTGTAACCCCTTTTACTAATTAAGTACTTAGATTTTGTTAGAATATTCAAACTAATATACTAGGTAAAGAAAATCTATCAATCCCATACATAATCTAAGTTATATAAACATGTAAAAATAAGAAAAGTAGAAATCTTGCCTTAAAATTTTCTCAAATTCTAAAAAAAAAAATCTCTTAATATTTTTTTCAGAAGATTTTTAATGGATTAAAAAGCATATGTTATATATTTAATTATCTGTTCTTCTCATTTTATCCCTCTTGCTATTAAATTTTTTTTTCTAATCTTTCCTCTGGCTCTCTGTTCTTCTCTTTCCTCTCTCTCTTCGTGCAAGTATAAATATTTCAAAAATAATAAAAAAATTTATCATTTTTTTCAAAAATAATTTAACACATTCGAAGAAGCCACAATAAACAATGGATAATATATTTGAACTCCTTACAATTCTAAAAATCCATAAAATCTGAAATGGGTGTAATCAGAACTCTCTAAGACAATCAAGAGATGAATCCGTCGACGATCAACTTGCTTTCGTATTAGAAATCAAGAACTCATGTGCCAGTCATGAGCCGCTAGGAGAAAGCCAGTCTGAACCATCGCGGTGGAACCACTCCAACTTCTCCGTCTTAGAGTACTCTCGACTTGTTCTCCGTCTCTGTATCATGTTGTCTCAAGACTAAAGAATGTAGAAGATTGAGGGTAGGGTTGCAGTAACCAATGTTAAGTCGGTCTGTGACAAGATCATGACAGAATAAATTATATATTATATTTCATTAATCACATCATTAATTATATTACCTCATCATCAGTATTACATAATAAAATTATGTTTGATAATTTAAAATAAATATATTAATAAAGATTTTGACTTTAGGTTTCGGGATTGAATTAGAGTATAAGTATAAAAACTTTAAAAAAATTTTAAGGATGACGGTGTGTTGTGTAAGTCTAACAGCATAACAAATTAATTTTGAAAATAATCAACTCAGGCACATAAAATTTTTTTTATTGATTATCAAGATAAATAAAAAAATACATATTAATTTGATGTATAACTCAATATCACAAGTAATTTCGAACTCTCTCCTTATATGAGAGTTCTACTTTACCATTCTCGAGACAATCATTTGTGGGAAAAAAAGACGGAACGTCACCCCAGCGTCTGTCAACTCTCAGGACCAACACAAAAAAGATAAATCATATAATTGAGAAGATAAGAGCTTATGGGAAAAATTTTATACAGAGTATAGGATTTATATTCCACCGGTGACTAAACCCATGATCTTGGTAGAATCTATTAATTTTTTACCATCTCAATTATATCCGCGAGACGAGAGAACAATCATTTTGCAGTTAGATCCGGGGGATCCAGGGAAAATTTGTCTGTTCCTAAATAATATTCCGAGGCCCCCGTTTGCACCGCAGTAAGCTCAAGATTGAGTGTTTGGCATTGCCACTGCTGCTTCACATTCTTCTGTCCTTTTCTGATAATTGAAGGCTTGAAGCTTCAGATTAATTGTCTCCAACTTCAATAAAACTACTATTTTTAAATTTATCTTCACAGTAGCATTATTGTGTAGGATTTTGTTAAGCATGCTTAATATTAAGAAGAATTTTAGCTTAGTTATAAAATCATTATTTTAAAATATATATATTTAAAAAGGGTATACGAATCTTAACTATGAAAATATCCCTCGGCTTAATTAAATAAATATATAAAAGTTTCTTCAAGAATGGACGATGTTGGGCCTTGGGCTTTTAGTCATTCCTTATTAGGGGCCCAATCTTGTGGGCTTTTGAGAGCGACATGTGGGTTATGCATGGGCTTTGTAAGGCCATCTTTAGCTGTTAAATTTTAGGGTTTTAGAAGGCCATTGTTTTAGAAAACCCTAAATTTTAGATGTGCTGGATAGTTTTTTTTTTACAAAAGGGGTTTCAACCTTTACTACGTGGAAGACAATTTCATATGGAACCTATAAATTTGCTATAAGACTCTCCTATGAGTGTGGTTAGTACTGATAAAACACTTAGGGAAATAAATAAGAGTATTAAAACTTGAATTTTAGTAGTGTTGGAGTTTATTTCCGTTGGCTCGATCATGCTCTTCCTCTCCATGAAGCTGATGCAGATATTTTGGGTCTGATTTGAGCTTTGCTTTATGAGAGATCAACACGGGACGACTTTACCGGTATGACTCCTTTGACATTCAAGTCAATCACCGAACACAAGGAAGAAGATGATGGAGTCAAAGGAAGTGAACAAGTTGCCCAACAAACTAATGATATGGATCATGTTCAACCCGCTCTAGAAGATATTGATAATTCATTATGCATCAAAGGAGACCCAATTACAAGAGCTAAGGCTAAAAAGATGAAAGAAACACTTAATGTGCTAATTGAAGATATAAAAGCCAAAGCTACCATTGAAGAAGGTTTGACCAAGAGCAAGTCATACGGCTTATTCAACTTAATTCAAGCCTTAGATGAGCTTAACTAGTCACTTAAATCTCTTGTCTATGTAAGAGGGATATGTTGATTTTATGGATTCAATTTAGGCCCAATTTATAGCTTTATTTGGGTTGTAATGCTGCCAAGAGCTCAATATGACTATGTAGTCTACATAGACCTCTACTAAATGAGCTTTTTAGCCTTTTAGGGTTTTTAGGTCACCCTATAGCTATTAATTAAGGGGGCGGTGACCACAACATGTAACTTTTAGATATTTCAATCTACTACATTGTGAGGCTCTCACTTGTTGGTTCTTTATTGAACTATAACTTATCAAGGCATCCCCTTGTGACGTTCAAGACTTATCAACCTCCATCCCAAGGTTGTGGCGTCTATCTTCTTCTTCTTCTATACCAAGGTTCGTGCTTTCCTAAGGATTGAGTCGAGGTTTCTTTCTTTCATCCTTCATCTTTTCGATTTAGACTATCTTTCTCTTTTTCTTCAATTTATTGTGGGTTCTTGAGACATCTTCTCTATGGTTCGCATCAGAAGATGAAAACAAAAGGAAGAAGAAAAGACAAAGCTTTCGGAAGAGGAGTCGCCTTCACTTTTCAAGATCACAAACCAACTTACCTTGTCTATATTAATGAGATGCTTACGTAGGCAGAAGAAATTCCTCGTCACTTTCCCATAGTTTCTGGATGATGAGTTTGTTATCATCTCTCCCAATTGCAATCTGCCATGTCGAAAGAGAGGAGAAATGAAGGAAACCGCTTCTGTCAACCACATCCTAATAACTATTAGTGAGCTGCCACATAATCGAGAGGCCAAGTCTCCGAGAAAACCTTTCTTTGTTAGCTGACTCTCTTGGTGATGATGACGCTCATGTATATTTTACCCAAAATATATACCTCAAGTATTACTGGGGTGAGATCCTTTGGTATGCGCTTCATCTATATAACTCGCGCGGTATAACAAGGTCAGATTACTCAGGAGAACCCTTTCAAATCGCCTTATTGGAACGTCTCCGCATTGCTCCGCGATGTCGTTTTCATTGCTCAACTAACCTTTTTCTTGAGATCCCGGATGACAAGTTGGTTGCCATCTCATGGCCTGGTTCGCCGTCTCATTGCTCAGCAGATCAATGCGTCGTTGCTGTGACGGGGATCTAATCCATTCTTAGGATTTGGACCGGGGACTTACCTAGCGTTGCTTTTTGTAGCTCAGTGGATATCTTTATGCTCTTTGCAGGTAGGACCCTTGGATAACACACTATAACTTAAACTAGCTCTTTTTCATCCTTTACATATCTCGGGATAATATCGTAGCTCGGGATAATACTATAGCTAGAAAAATCCCGATTATCATCAAGTAGGAACAAAATGGATTTTTAAGTGTGCCGACAGATGAATCAAAAAGGAAGACCGTCTACATCTCCTACAAGATAATAAAAAGGGATTAAAATTTTTATCATGTGGTAGAGATTTTCTTATAGGATATGCATTTGCTACATGAGTTATTGAAGATAGTTCAAAGTCGTCAAACGAGGGAATATGCTACAAATGAGGGAATATGCATTTTGTACACCTTCAACAACCTTGACGTACCCTCTTAAATGAACTTCGTACTCAACCGACACTAGCTCCACTAGCCTCCTTGGACCCACCCGATTCATCACAAACATGGCCAACCAAGCCACTTCAACCCACACATTACACCAACCCTAGCTCTTTCCTTACACAAAGCATTGACTAATCGAATTAAAACCTAATCCACCTCAAACAAGCTCCACACTCACGACTTAACCGAACCAAACTACACGCACCTTAACTAAACTCGAGTAAGTTCAGATGAACCAAACTAGGCTTATTCGTATCTAGACTCGGTTAATCGATAGATCAAGGCTTAATTAAGGAAGGTTCTTTGACTATCACAGCTAATTCATATACAAATGGCTGGCCAACCACTACGTTGTAATCTTGTGCCACCTTCTTCATCTTCTTCTTGATGTTGATCTCTTTCTTATATATCTTTGACAAAACAAAGCATAGCGATGAACCCGGCTCCATAGTTTTCCTGCCCAATGTCTAGTCCTTACAAGAATGCTCGCCCCGATAGTCAAGTTTCCAGCTGAATTCATTGCACCACACCACCTACTTATCCACATGTCAGACTCGATCTAGACTTCACAGTTATTGTAGTTCAACTGTAATTGTAATAGCTTCAAGACTAATGCCAAATGAATTCTAATTATTTCAATTTTCTTTAAGATGATTTTTGATACGATCTTATAATTTTATCTCGAAGATCGAGTCATCTATTTTGTTCAGAACCGCCACTGATTTTGGGTCAATAAAGGGTTTAAGCTAATCATATAGGTTTTGAATTTTGTTTACTTAAAACCTACTAATTTGGCCCTGTTTCACCTAATGATTTGGACTTTTATAAAATGCTGATGATATATTAAATTTATAATACAACTTATATACACACACAGGTCAACACTTAGTGATCACTTTATGTTCTTCACCAAATAAGATTTATCTGTTAATTAATTAAGACATGGAGCCTGTTCAGTTGACACTTGCTTAATCAATATTCTTCTAATTAAATTTATTTCCATTTTTAATTAAAATAATTAAAATTAAGCTCACTCGCATAGAAAAGCATACCAATATAATATAAAATTCTAACAAATCTACCTTCTTTTTTAAGGATCACAGTTTATTAATTGTTAATGAAAATCAATGTAGACAGTAATATTTGTTTTTGGTAGTTGGAAAAGGAAATCTGAAAGGACAGTTTAAGTCAAATTCTTTGTTAATCTCTTTGAAAAAGATGAAAGGGACAATGGAAGAAAAAAAATTAGCATTACTCACAGTTTAAATCTCTAGTAAACACTGAACATATATAATCACACTGCTAGTAAAATTAGCATTATATATATTTATATCCTTCTCATAGTAAACAAAGAAATAATATTATTTAGTAAAAAATAAAATAGTTTTAAATTATCTTTCATGTACAATAAATACGATTGTAAATGAATTAAATTTGTGTGAGCAAGTTTTACATTCAATTTAGTAAAAAATTATTTATATCTTTTTAATCCAAGTTATCTAGACGTTTGGTTTGACTAATTTTGAAGATGGGTGGCCTTCCTCTGGTTCGCTACTGGATAAATCCAAAGCACGAGCGACTACTAATTAGTAATTCGTGCGCTATGAAATATGATATATTCTACGTGAGAATTGAACTCTCGTTCCATTTGCTAACCACCGCGCCTCTCACCGCTCACTTGTGGATGCCTAGAGGCAAAAAAAAAACTTTTAAAATGGAGAATTAATAATTTTATAATATATCATGACCCTCATCCACCATACTAATTTATTTATCACACACACATAAATGGCCACGACATATCGTCAGTTTGTGATTCACATTTTAATTATAAAATCATATATTTAGAATTTTTATCGGAGAAATAACATTTAGATAATCCATAGAAGATGGTAGGAAATTAATTTAATTAATCAGCTGAACAAGTTTAATTTTATAGGTGGCCTGTTCTGACCGGCAAAGATCTGGTTTAATGGATAAGTTAATTAATCCACCTTATGGATTATCATAATTAAGAGTTGGTACTGTAACAAACATTTAATTTTCTATAATATATTAATTACATCAAGAGTTATATCTCCAAATCTTGTTTAATTAACTATAATTATCTATCATGTTGATTTTAATTAATCAGCAAATTAAATTGAAAACAAGACACATGATCATTAATTTTCTTTTATAAAATAACAAAATATATATATATATATACACAAACACATTGATGTAGATCAGTACGTAGGTAGCTACTCCATTCATGCATTCCATGAATGGATTTTATTGAACAGTGTGTTTAATATAATACATTAGTTAAATATAATTAATTCTTACAATATCAGAGAAAACATTGCTGATTTTCTTTCTCCATGCAAAATATAAATATTTAATTTCTTTAGCTTCATAAATACTAGCTTTCTTGGTTTCTCCACGTGGCTACCAACTCCTGCATCACGTAAACAAAAATGAATTTATAAATTGATTTTAGTTAATGGAAATTAAAAGAGATAAAAACGATAGGAAATTTTAATTAATTAATTACGTGTATTAATAATTAAATATTAGTCGAGTTGATAACATAGTTGGTTGAAGGCGGGCAAGTTGTGGTCGAAGAGCGTCACGAAGACTTCGATGCCGGCAGTGGAATCTCCGGCGAAAGACGGAAGGAGTACTATTATCCCCTCCGGTAGCGAGTAGCTCGGCATGATGCAGAAGGGGTGGCCGGCGCCGAAGTCGATTTCGTGGAAGGGGAAGCGGAGCCAGCTGTGGACCTCAAGGTGGGGGCTCAGGACACACTCTTCGGCGTCCGCCGTGGTCTCCAGGTCCTCTTCCTTCACTGCCGACGAGCTGGCGAAGTCGATGAAGGAGCGGAAGTAGCGGTCGTCGGCGACGCGGGCGATGGCGTCGCTCACGATGGTGGCGGCGTGGCCCAGCGGGCGATGGGACACGTCGCCGGCTGGCGAGCGGGGGCGGGCCCACAGCACGAGGTTGCCGAAGTACTCGTCGGGGACGGGCGGCCGGAGGCGGGCGCGGCCGTCCACCGAGATCCGCACCTGGACGCAGCAAATCGTTTATTATACTAGAAAATTTGCATTTCGCCTCTTCTAATTTCCCATATTTTTGAATATCCTCTAAAGTTTCAAAAATTATCAAAAATAATTTGAAGATAAATGAGAGATATTATTATTATTAATTTGAAATGACCTCAGTGGTGGTGCGCGGGTCGAGACCGCGGGCTCGGGTCGTGACGCGCCACAGGTGGGCCAACAGGCACTCGACCGTGGTGAACCGCCGCCGCGGCTCGCCGCCGCTGGCGGTGGCGGACGCCTTGGCCTTGAGTCCGGCGAGGAATTGCTTCCCGAAATGAGTGCGGTGCGCCACCATGCAGTCCTTGCGAGGGTCCTCCTTGGCGGCGCCGAACATCTTCCTCGGGGCGAACTCCGCGCCGCGGTGCTCGAACTCGACGAGCGGCGGCCGCCGCGGCGGGAAGAGCGCCGCCCGGTTGTAAATAACTTGAGGGTGGCCAATCGGGAGCCCGCGCGTGGCGCGGCCCCACGCGACGAGGAAGTTGTTCGTCGCGTGGCCGTCGGCGACTTGGTGGTGAGCCGTGAACCCCACCGTGAGGGTCCCGCACGCGAACCTCGTGAGCTGGACCTGCACCAGCTCGGGGCCCACCGGGTGGATCGACGGGTGCAGGGCTAGCAGCGCCGGCGAAGGCTTCGTCAGCGCCTCCCGGTCGAAGGCGGCGTCCGAAAATGCCTCCACGAATCGAACACCGCCGTCGTTGAGGAGGACGAACGGCTCCTCCTCAACAACGTCGAAGGCGAGGCGGCCGGCCCAGTCGCGGTAGTGGGCGAGGGCTCGGGCGAGGCCGGCTGCGATGTCGGCAGTGGAGACGGCCACCGGAGGGGAGAAGCCATAGATGACGGCGATGTGAGTGTCGTAGGTGATCTTGTCGAACTGGCTGAGGCGGACGTGGAGGTCGGTCGCGGGCGGTGGATCGCCTGAGCCAGCATCGTAGAGGGGCTTCACGAGGGTGGAGCTCACCACTCGAACCCTCAACGGAGTGGACGCCGGGAAAGTTTGATCCGGCACCGGCATTGTGTGGATTTTAATATAAACCCGAATTAAATAGCTTAATTAAGATTTATTCGGTGATAGGAGTGACTAATTGTGAATGGAGTGGAGGAGCTTAAATAAGAATTGAGATGGAAATTTTGACGTAATCATGATGCAGGCATGCAGGGATGGTTGCATGTGCCGCCGCGGGCTGACTCGGTTGGTAAAATGTTTGTTGCTTACATAGGAGGTCTCAAGTTTGAAAGTCGTCAGTCGCACACGAGGTAAAAACCTGATCTGCTTAAATCCTCTCGGCCCCATACGCCTTACTCCACCAGTAAAATCGTGATTTACTCCCTCTGAATATTTGTGCAGCCAGGACCATGAGGTTGCTAAAGTGACGATTCCACCTTTACATGGATGGATGAATGCATATAATAAATTTTAACATAAAACTCTAAATATATATTTGATGAATTATTTTTTTGACTATGGTTTTTGTTTGGTGGGAGAGTTAAATAAATGTTATCTTTGACTTATTAATGCATATCTACCGGACCAGTTGATCCGTGAAGACTGTATAATATATATGGTTTGAACCCGACGATATCTTATTAGGTCGGCCATTCATCAATGATCCTATTTAAAATTATGAAAATTTTAAAAAACGCATCTAACTTTTTAGATTTCTCATAAGACATACTTAGTTTTTCATTTTTACCTCTTTTCAAAGAACCATACTGTTATAATATTAAACTATTTTAGTGTTGGTTTTCAAAATCTACACTATTTTAGTGTTGATTTTCAAAATCTATACCACCTTGAATAAGTCTTAAAATCAATATCACAATGGTACTATATTTTAAAATCAATACAACAATGATACTAATTTTTTAAATGTTGTTTTAAAATTAATAAGACAATAACGATACTAATTTTTTAAATGTAAAATTATAATGATGTTGTTCTTTTAAATGCAATATCACAATGATTTGAATGCAACACAAAATATGTTGGCTGATCACAAATTCATTTAAAATATGTATTCTGAGGAATGAGGATATACTCAAATTATTTGATTTGATGCCTAAACTATTAACTTTGATGCAAACAAAATGATTATAGAATTAAGCTGTTTGGTGTAAAGTTTGGTAGGATGATCTTGCAACCTGGCTTAGAATTAACCTAGCTTGTGATAAATTGTGAGTTTATTCTCACCTACTTTGCTGCTGTGTATAATCTAATGTTAGAGGTAATGATCTTCTGTTTTCAGAATATTCTCAATAATCTAAAGAAATTGGAGATCACAGAAGCACACAGAAGAGATTTGAACATAAAATTTGGAGATCAATTAATATTGAGCTTGACTAGAGCCCCTTCACTAAAACAAATACAAACACAGTCGAGCTCACTTATAGCTCTGCTGTTCATGCAGAACGATATTTATATCAAACATGGGAAGGTTTGTAAATACAAGACCTTATAACTTTATTTTGTAGCTCGACCTCATATTTATAGTTGTACTACTAATGCAAACGGGAAGATTCATAGATACACGGACCTTACGATGTATGGTAGATCAGCTCATGAAGGCCAAGTCTTGAATTCTTTTGGTAGCTTAGAATGCTGACCATACTTGAGCGTTGACTTCCAGACAATTAACCCTCAGTAGATTAACTCGGGTCCCAATCAGTGAGTTTAGAAATTTGGATCTTAATCATTACCACCCAACTTCCTAAACTTTAGAGGAAGAGAATCATCAAAATTTGCAGCTCTCTTAAATCTCCTCATGTTCCACTGTGAAGTAGGTTTTTGTGGATCATTGGCGCAGACTGTCATGTCAAGATGGTTTGCTGCAGTTTTCTGATGCAAGACCTGAAAATCCTGCCAATGAGAGAAACAGTAGGTTTCATGTCATATATTTTTGAAATTTCAGGTTAAAAAAAAAAGGAGAAATGGAAGATAAAGGAATTGATATGCATTCTGATTGAAAGTAGACAATAAATATTGCAACTGAAAATCAATCAGAATAAGGTTCAGTGTGCTAGAATATCACTAGGTGATTGGCAGATCAATCTTGCAGATACACATGAAAAATCTAAAATGATCACACATACCCATCTGAATTGTAGACTGTTATGCTGCTAATGCTCGATTAAAATCAATGTGTTCCTTGATTTCTTATTTGCTGAAGAAGGGGAGGATATAAGCAAGGCACATAATTACGTCAATGAGGTGGAATATAACTTTCAGTTATGGTTTCAATCCATTGGACGATTCAATCTTAAGATAAGAACAATATGAACTCAATAAATGCACTAAGTGACCTATTTTATCTCTCAACCGCCATGTGCGTGTATGCTCAATCTAACCTCGTTTATGTAAACACATAGCGAAGCGCTGACATGCTGAGAATATTCTCATGTGCTTCTTGAGAGGACTGGAATTTTCATAAACTTTTGATCCTTTGACAATGAAATATACAGATGTACATTCCAAGTATTTTTCCTGACGAGGAACCTTTATGAGCACATAAATATAGACAACAAAATGTTGATTTTACCTTTTTAAAACAATTTTCTGACATTTTTTACTGGGAGTATTATGATAAAATTGCTAAATTAGCATATCTTTCTTATGTCAATGTTTATCAAATCATTACTGTCTTGCAAAGTGGCATATCAGTGTGCAGATATCTTGTCCCCCAAATATCCATGTCCTATATAGTACAGAAAGCTACCTTTAGTCTTTATTTCAACTATGATCCTACCCAAATCCGTAAAAATATGTAGCAAAGAAGAAATTTAACATTGCCCAAATAAAGAGGAAGGAGCAGAAATTTAACCTAGAGACTGGCTGAATTGAGTGAAACCACACTCTCTTTAAACTGAGTGAGTTTATGACAAATATTTGGATTACTGATATTTACTTTTTTCAGATAATGTTTATTGCTATTTTATATTTATATATTAAACTTGAAACTCTTTCAAGCTGCCGGATTTCCAGAATGTCACTATTGTATATGCAGAGCTGGTTTGAGACTTTTATACCATTGGTTTTCTTATCTTTCTTGAGGTAAGAAAGAGCACTTGTTGAATCATCTTAGTTAGGGATTCACGATTCTCATTCACCTTCACACCTAAACCTAATGTTCCTACTTATCTTCTTCCTCCACTGTTTTTCTATTTTCTTCCATTGATTCTATATCAAGTAGATATGCAGAAGTTTAATCCTTCTGATCTACTGATTAGACCTAAGAGCATGTGATGGTGGGTTCTAATCAAAGATCTATAGTGGAACTAAATGCAGAAATTCTATTGACTATTAAGTTATATAGTTATTGCCACCAATTAAATTTAAGGCAGTAAGGTAAAGACAACATGATCTTACACAAGATGTTCTAACTGAAGAAGTCATGCCGTCACAGACAGCATCACAAGGTCCAGTGCCTGAGAAGGAAAACAGATATGACACTTTAAGTATTTAGCTAAACTACTAGAATTAAAGCAAATGTCTCAGGGAAATTTTGTCGTCCCAAAAAATGCTGACCAGAAGTGCTTGCTCCCCATGGATCAATCGGGAATTGTCGTTTGAAACCTCTACAAGATGGTAGATGTTCAACCCCACTTGGCGGTAAGTAGGAAATAGGCAATGGAGAATCCCAATTACTTGGAGGTCCCATTCGACCTCGACTCTCCCAAATTCTTGTGCTTCCAATTCTTATTTCTCTACTCCTATCTATCAAGTGAGCAGAGTTAATGAATGGAGATACCATAACCTGATTGCGCCCGTCAAGTTTCCTCCTTGAGGGGAAGAACAAATTCCAGTTATCAGATTTCTTGCCGGGCAGAACAGATTCCAGTGGCCTTCCGTTACCAGATCCAAAAACCTCTCTTTCCCTATCAAATTCTTCCCCGAGATGAGCCATCTTACGAAAGAGTGGAAAACGACCACTAACCTCAGCAAAATCATCCTTAACAAAAGCTCTTCCACCGCCATTGTAGCTACCTGCAAGGCGTCCAGGTCCCCCTCGAGGAAGGGCTGAGCTTGGCCTAAACCTAAAGGGTCCAAACCCATTGAGCAAATCGTTTCCTCCGCAGTCCACCACAATCCGACGCGGCGGCGGTGGCGGAGGAGGAGACCGAGACTGGGGGACGAAGGCGAGTCTTCGCTTTAACAGATCTAAGCAACCGCGGGCGACAAAAGGCGAATCGAGATTAGGGATCGACATCCGGGTGCGGGACTCGTCGGTGTCGATGGTGACGACGTCCAAGCTGGCGCTTCGGTGATCGAAGAGTTTAGGAAGCTTCCTTCCATCGGGAATCGGGGGCTGTGCGGCGGGGGTAAGAGGGAGAAGCTTGAGATTGAGGCGGGAGACCCAGGAGGACGTGCGTAGGGTTCGAACTCGCCTGTCTGAGAGCGAGAAGGAGCCTCGGCGACCTTCGTCGTTGAGGCGGGCGGCGGAGCTCTTGCTGTCCGCGGAGCTCTTCGAAGAAGAGTGGACCGGGCGAGTGGCCATAATCCGAAAGGATAAGACGAAGAAAATGAAACGGACGAAGCTCTTTAATAGGGAGTATTTGATGGGCCGGGCTTCCTTCTTTATTTTGGGCTTTGGAGCTGATGGGCTGAGATTGAATATTTAATTTAGCCGGGTCCAGGTCCACAGGTTGGCTCACCAAACCGGGTCTAGTGCCGGACCGGTTAACCTGATCATTTTAATGGTGACTGCATTTACTCATCTTCTGTTTCTGGAGTTGAAGGTTTCGCCGTCGTCTCTACGAACAAACCCTAGCTAGCTCTCTCCGCTTCTCAGTCTCCGTTTGCCGATATGTCGACTTTCGTCCCTACGTCGGAGGAGGATCCGGTGCTCGCCGTGGTTCGATTCACTTCCGAGCTTTCCTGGGCCGACGCAGGGCCTGAGGTAGGAAAGGAAATTGACCCTTCGATTTATGTTTGCCTGCTTTTGTTTTTTTGATAAGGTGTTCTTCTGATCTGATTTTGTTCCACATAGCCTACTGGATTCTGTTACTGATTTGTGTTTTTTCGTTAAAGAGTAGAATTGAATTTGTAAAAGAAGAGTTTTTGTTTGTGATGGTTGATGATTTTGCACTTATGAACCCTAAAGGGAGGTTATTTTGTTCGCTTATATAATCTGTGAACGTAGAAGTAATGCACGTTCAGTTCCTTTTTTTTTTTGTTACAAGTTGCTTACTTGGGGAAGTTTTGTCTGAAACTTGTTTCATGGTTTCCTTGCTAGGTCGCGGACACTCAGGTGAATGGGTTATGCATGGAAGCGGAAGAGTTCATGCTTACTGGCAGATGGCTGGACTTGGCTTCTCTCATCCTAACCACGGTTGACTTGATAACATCTCGTGTATCTGAGAAAGGTATTACTTGCAATTTGAACAGATCTTTAAGCATTCCAATGTGATTAAATGTCTGACTTTTTTTTTCCAGTACAAGGATCCTCCACTAGTCTTGTTTTAAGGAGTTTTTATTTTAGTTACCTTCACAAAATTGTATCTTATGCTAGGGGGGAAAAAGAATGGCAGAATGACCTACAATTCTCGCCAATGAATAACCTTAGAGATGTCTTCTTGTTCCTTTTTCCTTGCAAGACAGAATAATTAACCTTGTGTATAGGAATTCAAGTTCTTGGGCTTTTATTTCTAAGATTTTAGATCGACGACTTTCATGAAAAAGCATTTTGTTTCTGTCAGGGAAGATCGTAGAGTTTCTTATATGCAACACATAAGCCTCTGGAAGTTCAAGGTATTCATTCTCTATTTGACCTAGCTAGAATAGGGAACCATGTTTCCACTTTCCGGCTTAAGCATGATGAAAGGACATAGTATAGGTATTCCTGTGAGGAATGCTAATCAAAAAGGATTAGTTTCCATCTTGTTTTGTGAGAAGTTGGGAAAAAAATGTTGATGTTGAATGAGTAAAAACAATCTATATGGTACAATTTGAAACTTATGTATAGCTATATGCCTGTGTCATACTTATTCAATCAACAATTGATCATGATTTCATAAATTTGCAAAATTCAAAGTAATATTCTACCTCATTTTTTTTTAAATTTGTAATTTTTCAAGATTGTTCATCCAATAATATTCACATTGATGTCTTTATTTACTAGACTAGTACCTTCTTGAATAAATTTTTATATTTAAGAATACTTATACTGAGAAATTGGCAATCATGTTCTTAAGACAATTATTTTCATCTTTGGGATCTAGTATTTAAATGTTGGCAATTAGGAAACTACATCTTTTAAAAATTAGTGCAGATGCGAATATTAAAATGGATATATGAAGGTATATGAAAAGGTAAACTTAAAAAATTATATTCAATAACAATTAAGAGAAGCTACAAAAATGAAATTTAGAGAAAACAAGTGAAGATGTAATGAACATGTTCCAATACTTATATCTAGACATTAAACAAAGTGAATTTATTGGACTTGGAGATGCAAGAAGTAGAGGACGACCCANATGACTTTGTGACTCACTGTGGAGAGTATCTGATGTCTGACATTATAAGATACCAGTCATGTGAGGGTTCACACTGGTATCTTTGGTACTATGTTGTGAATCCTTGATACCCAATTTATGAGATTTCTTAGATTATCAAACCATATATCATGAATTGTTCTCCCTATCATACAGGTTTGGTAGTTTAATGTAGAGTATCTATCTTTCAATTTCTTTTTTGATCTTGGATGAACCACAGCAACATGGTTGTTGGCTACTTGGCTGGAATTTTGGGTATTGTTTCCCTGACTTGAGGAGGCACTTGCGTGTAGCTTATCTTCTATCATCATTATGCAAGTTGCGGCAGACGCACCTTATGATCCATCTTGTACAGTGCTCAATGTCGGAAGTTATGGAGGAGAGACTGGCCACCATTATTGAGGCCTTGGATTTGAGCTTGATATCAACTGGTAAGCTTCACATTGACCCATAATTTTAGCAACGTTCATTTCACTCAATTATTAAGAATGGCACTGATTGAATTGTTGTTGCCTCACTTGCAGAAAATAGTGTCACCTGTGCTCCTTGTCCTGCGCTTTCATTAGGCACTGAGAGGTCCCCATCCGAAGACATGGAAGTATCCTCCTGTGGAGCCTCACACCCACAGTTGTTGATAAGGTGGTGGAATGCTACCCTCTCATCCTCCTCCCCATTCAATGCACTTGACATGTGAGTTGTTCTCAATGTGTTTTCTACAACACGATTCAACATAAAAAAACATCTTTCATCTTCTGTTT
This sequence comes from Boesenbergia rotunda, assembly GCA_024364735.1. NCBI lineage: Eukaryota > Viridiplantae > Streptophyta > Magnoliopsida > Zingiberales > Zingiberaceae > Boesenbergia > Boesenbergia rotunda. Next base: position 159,895 of record JAGFNQ010001294.1, on the reverse strand, counting down.
CATAATAGATTCATGATGACCTTATAGATCTATTTATCAACACATCACATGATAAGATTGCATGCAATGTAGGCACTCGTTTATCTGTTTTTTTCCTCTCCTGATTTGATTCATCATTAGATATCATGACAAGAACATGTAGGAAAACCCAGATATTTCAACATCAACAACATAGCATTACTTATCTCGTGTTTACATTTGGAAGAGAACAACATAGGAACAGATCCTTAGGGTACATCAAATATATAACTCAAAAAACTTGTTTGTACAGATTGCATGCATTGAACAACACAGCTATTTGTGTACACGGTAAGAGATAGAGTCACAGACATAATTATATCACTCAATCCCATCCTGTGTTCCTTCCTAGTTTGTGCTAGGAAAAACTCAATAGGTCTTCATTTCTTTCACATGTGTCTAGCTTCAAGTTGACTCAGACCCTCTTATAATCCTCAGCTTCTTGCAAGAAAACGTGAACATCCTGTGGAAAAGAGAGAATAAATCTTTATGAAAGCAAATAAAATTAAGTCATGGGTGTATGCGATTTGTGACTTACTCCCATGGAACATCTCCAACGAGCATCAAGTCCCCATCTTTGTCTTCATAGGTGATGGCATATTCTGACCCTTTGCAGACCTCAAAGACCATGAACATGTCCTCCAGCCCCTCCCTTAGTTCCTTGTAGCCCTTGTACACCCTCAGATCGATCTTCCTTAAGTAAGGGGCGCCATCCATGCTGACCTTGACAAACAACCCGGCCGCCTCAGCCTTCATCGCGTTCTTCCGGTAAGAGCGAACTGGCGGCCATCCAACTAGCTGTGTTCTGAGCGAGGCATTTTGAGAGATCAGTTGGCCGTCTGTTGAAACCTAAGCAAATTTTAACTAGCAGAGCTTACTTCTGGGCATGGGTGTGGTCGTCCAAGGAGCGCTTAGATAGCCTCGAAGGCACTGGTTGTGCTTCGTCGGAGGCGCCGCTCCCCGGAAGGCCGAGCCTAAGCTCAGTGGCCTTGAGGTTGTCCATCGCTGCTTCCATTTTCTTGTATTGGCGATGATAGGAAGAGAGGAGTTTGGGAGGAGGAGGAGAGGAGGAAGGTTGCTCAATTTATAGTCTGAAGGGCAGTAAATTGAAATTTCCTTACATTTTGCTCCTGCAATTTCCACTATTTTATATGATGCCCTTCAAAAAAATTCACTCATTTGGGTCAGAACTTGATAGTTGATACTCACCTGGTCAAAGGTTCCAATCACTGGTCCATTAGTCCGACCGTCGGTTCAATCGATCGGGTCAGACGTGGACCTGTGTCGACTCTAACATCAATTTAGAATTATTTGTTTAGTTTAAATTAACCAAATGCCAAACATAACAATTTACAGGCTGCAAATAATGGAACCTCTACTGTCGAAATGTTCTTCAATTTTCTCAGGATGAACTTAAAATTCCTTTGTGTTTTTTAGCGGGGTCATAATTTAGCACTCTTGCTCGATTGAGATATCTGAGGCATCACATCAAATCAAATAATGCTGCCGAGAAGAAACATTAAAAAAATTAATAATGCAATTAATAATTTAAGTTTGGACAGCAGAGTAAGTATATAATATATATTATAATTTATGAATCTGGGAAGCAAGACAGCGGAGCTTGTGGTGTACGTGTGCAAACACTCGCATGAGCGTAATAGGATACCGGTCGGGTTCGTGCCAGATCCGACCCGCCAAATTATTGAGTAGACCGGTTGGGTTCGTGACAGATCCGACCCACCAAATTATTGAGTAGATTATTAAAAAAAAATAATACGTGTAATAAATTCGGGCAGAGCATGGACTCGGGTGTCCAGCTCAATGTGATTCACGTTCGCCCATTCTGTCATTTGCCGCCCATTGGCTGTGGTTGGTGGGCGCCACATGTCTGTCTCTAGGGTAGACAAATTAGCGCCTGAAATGCACCTTACATTTTAGGCGCCATTACAAATCAGATCGAGATTTTATGGCTTTAGTTGGGCCTTTAATAATATGATCCAATCTAGCTTACCAAATGCGTTGGCCCAGTTTCCTTTGTAAAAATCCAACCTTTACAAAGGATTCAGTCAGAAAAGTGAAGGGCGGAGACGACTGACTGACTGAGGTAGCGACGGCTAACGTGCCACTCCTCGCCTTCTCTTCCCTTTGTTTCCTTCCTCTTCCAATTTGAGACCTTTCTTAGATCCGAGGTGTTTCTCTCTATCGTATATGTTGTTTGATAAACAATCATTTCGGTCACAAAGATTTCATATCGCTAATTAGATATTCGTACTCGAGTTGGAGTTAAGTGGTTGTATGCCTTTTTAATCAGGTAGCAGACAAATTGAACTTGGGATGACCGGCCCGGTCCTACGAAAGTGGGGTGACCGGCCCGGTCCTACGAAAGTTTCCCACCGGTCACCAGGGTCAATCAGGAAGCGCTCACGGTGGACGGTCTAGAAGACCAGTGTCCCAGGGTTCGCGCCCCATTTGGAGAAAAAATTCTTGCAAAATGCGCCGTAGTTAGGGATCGAACCGAGGATGCCTGGTTTAGCGACTAGTCATCCTACCGCTGCATCATAGTCCTGGGGGCGGAGTTAAGTGGTTGTAGGTTGGACACAATGTGTGTATTGATAGTAATTAAAAGGCCAAACCAAGGTGTGCCCAATACTTTATCAATCGTGGATGACATTAATTTGATCGAACCGACCGACATCCAGTTTCGGATCGAACATTCGATCACCATTATTTAAGTATTATTCACCATGAAACTTAATTAGATCAGTTAGGCATGATGCAACACCCAATTGAGGTGATATAATCCCCTGTGCACGCCCAAAGAATCCTACAATTTTACCTTGTAGAGCTAATACTCAATAAATGAATCAATTAAATATTATGCTAATGCTAAGATATTCTTCGAAGAAACACATTACAGGGTCTGACTGTAACGTCTCGGCAAGGGCCTATATTTCTAAAACTTGAGTGGAGTGCTAAATATGCAAAGGTTTTCGTTGCAGGGTTCGACTGTAACATCTCGAAAAGAACCGCTATACTCCATGAGAACTTGGATGTAGTGTTAAATAGGTAAGAGTTCTCACACTATAAGTAGATAAGAATAAACATTATAAGAAAAATAATAGTTTGAGATTTGAAATATGGAATATAGGAACTCTCACTGGAAAACAATGGAGATAGTAGATACGATGATTAGGAGAAAAATTAATATTTTGTGTGTGTAAGATAAAATGGGTAGACAAGAAGGAAAAATAATAGAGAATTTGAGTTTTATGTTTTGATGCACAAAAAAGTAAAACAAGAAATGGAGCGGATATTTTTTAGATAGTTATTAAAAGATAAAGTTAGAATAATTAAAAAAAGGGTTAAAGTTGTGCCCAATCATGTGACTCGACCTTGTCCGACAGTATCCTTGTCTGCAAGCCACGTCAGCTTTCTTCTCCGATTTGGAAATTATTTTTGAAAAAAATGTATGTTTCTTTAGTAGATAAGAAAAGACATTAAATAGAGAGGGAAGAAGGGGAATAAGAAACAAGTGTAAAAAACGAACATTTGAAGGGCTCAATTGTTAAAAATCCAAGTTATGGATGAAGTTGTAAATAACCGAAGTCCATGGATTTAATTACAAAAGTTCACCACTTACATATTTCACCTACATAATTCTGTTTTCTTCTCCTTTCCGCCGACAGCCCCTACGCAAGCGCCCTTCTCCTCTCCCTCTCCTTCGATTTTCATTTTGGTGCTGTCTCTCTCACCATCGTCGGCGTTGATCGCCGTACTCTACGTCGGGCCGAGCCGCCGGAGCCGATGCCCCTGGCATCACTATCACGCACGCGCGATGCCGCGCCGGCCGATCTCACCTTATCATCGCCGCCGCGCATCGACCGCCATCGCTCTCTCCTCCCGCGTCTCTCTTCATGCCTCACTCCCGATTCGGATCCACGTTGTGAGCCATAGTCCGCGCGAGCAGTCGAGATCAGGCGTTGCCCTAGCTGCGTTGCTCCGATTGCCACTGGACCTCTCCTATGGAGCCACGCCAATTGGGAGACCTGTGCCTCAGTTTCTCGATAGATCCATTGCTGCTCCTCTTCGCCCGCCGCTGACCTTGTGCGCTACCGACGCCAATTAAGGTAAGATCTGATTCTCTCGGTAATTGGTCTTAGAGGTTGATTCAAGTTAGTATAAATAAATTGGTAGGGAATTGTAAATTTTTGGGAATTTGGGAAAAACTTTCATGGTTTGTGGATTCGGATTTGGTTAGTAGGTTAGCTCTGTTTTTCTTTTTCTGGATTTTGGACAGCAATTCGATTCATGTAATGATTTTGTTTTTGGGATCTCAACTTGGTTCTGAGATTTGTAATTTGGAAGGAGTGATCTGTTCAAAATTGATTTGTAATTATGAAGTTTTAGGGTGATAATTATGCTTAATGAATGGGCTAGCATGCTGTATTCGAGTGAAGGATTGTGATTTTGTTGATGTTCAGTTGGCTACTTTGTTTGAATATGTTCTGTAGAAGATAAGCGTTATTCGAGTGACCAGTAGATGTAATGAACTTTGGACTTGGGTTTTGCCTAAGTTAACAAATTTGTGTTTAGTGTTGATCATTTTGAGGATCAACCCTATTGGTCATGGAAGGTGGATATTGGAGAGTTATATGTTGGAGTATGGGTTAGCTTAAGTATGTGGATTATGAGGCTGACCATGTACACATTGGATTGTGGATTAGGTTGTTCATGGATTAGGCTTTGCTCAAGGTGATCTTTTGAGTTTAAATCTAAATTGAACATAACCTTCTGACTGGCGTCAGGGGTGACCATATGATTGCATCATGTTTACGATTGGATAGATTACATTTGTTTGTATTTACTATACTTGTTTGAGCTACGTTCGTTACAATTGGATGACATGCACATATAGAAGGTATTTTATTTGCTTATGGTCTGGTAACCATTCAGGTTTTGGGATTGATGACCATCATACCCCGCATGTGAGTTTGATAGGGGTATATCTTGCATGTAGTTTACCGATCATATATTCTGATTTTCCCTACGAGACTGTATCTGTTTACTTTGGTACTGCTATTGTATGACCTTTTTATAACCATGCATATTTATCTGATTATATACCCGTGGAATTTCCCTGGACTCATCTCCGATTGTTATATTTTCTGTTTCCAAGCTGATACATTTGGAGTCGCCCGGAGGGAGCTCTTCCGCTATTTTCACTTCCCGTCGAATTGACTTCGTCTTGGTAATAGTATTTATGGATATTTTATTTATATTATTTTTTGTTTCGATGGTCATGAATTTTGTGTTTATACTATTTGTGTGCCCCAGAGGAACTTTCATAATTTTTATTGTCATAAGTCATACCGGTATGATTTGTAAAGACATAAATCATATTCATAATCTACTATAAAAACATTTAAATATAATCCTTTAAACTAGTACTATCAAAATCTATGGAAAATAAAATACGATAGATTATTATCAGAATTATGCAAGCCAGATTAATTAAAAAATTAATAATAAGAACAATATACTAAACACATGAATATATAACTTATTTTACATGTAAATAAAAAGGTACCTGAATAATATTTTGAATATATTATGATGGTGATATATAAAATATATTAATAATGACTAATTGTTATTGAGAAAAATATAATACACTTAGAGATTTAGAGATGAGCAAATTATAATATCAAAACTGAATAAATATATTTTGTATGTTTTAAGACATTTAAAAAATTAAGTTGTAATTGAACATACCTTATAATGAGATACTCTTGAGTCTTATGTGACTCAAAACGATGTCGGCATACAGTAAAGTGAGCAATAACTGCTTGCTTCTCAGCCACAAGATCATCTCTCGTCTCCGATCGGTCATCCTTTGTTCTACTGTCGTCAATTGATTTCTCAGTTTTTGATTTTCTTATCTTAACAACCGCACCTCAATAAAAGAATAACTAGGATCACCCTTAAGAGTCTTCAAACGATCGTCGATCATTTTGGTTTCTAAGGAGTTTTTTATTTCACTAAAGCTATAATATCATATTATAGCTTTAGTGAATAGAGCACTCCCCTCTCTCTACTGATGGTGGATATGTCTGTGTCATTCTATTAATCATTTTCTCTCATGTGAAAGAAAATATATGATTAATATATATTACATAATTATTAAAATTAATCATGATTAATAATTATATATAATAAAGTTAATAGGTTTATGTCTATGCCCTGGGATCGATCGAATATCGATAAATGTGTTATCCTGTTTCTTATAAGTCCTATTACACAAAAAGAAAGTAATATAAAATTTATACCAGTTCGATAATAATTTAAAATTTGGTTATATAACTTTACATTAAACTCTCTAAATTGATCGGGATCTGAAAGTATACTTCACAGATTTAGTGTTCGGGTTAGCGGGCTTTGTATTTTTATTTGAACAAGCAATTACAAAATTTCACTGTCATCTTTCTACAGCCTAGGTTTGATACATGCAATTGTAGTCCATAAGATCTCTTCTGATATGCGCTGGACTGCCCCTTCTTTTTGAAGCTTGTCTAGAAGGTCTTTTTACTTGCACTGACCTTGCGAACGGGATCCTTTGTCTCAGAAAATCCCTGTCTCGTCCATATCGTACTCGTCGGCTATCGTCGGCGAGTCGTCTGATCGACCATCAGACACCACCAATAATTTTTTATTGTCGTCCCGAATCAAACGATATCTTGGAATAACGGTGAATAGGTCGAAATCGTCACATTACAATTTCGTCGGATTCGATGGTGAATATGACGAGATCACAATTGCGGCGATCCCCGACGGGTTCACCGTACCCCCAGAGTATAGTTTTGTTCGGGGTGACGGCCGAAGACCACTGATGGTGTCCGATTGACAATCGGATGACTCATCGATCATCGCCGATGATTGAGACGGAGGTACAGGGATCCTCAACGAGATAGAGGATCCCGTCTCCTGACCTCGTGGCTCCATTTTAAAAAGGAAAACGATGATTCATTATTGATGGCATTGGTCTGTAAATTTGATTCTTCAATGTATATCTAATTGCGGTTGGACCGTAAGTATTTGTGCGATCGAACCAGTTAGACCGGTCTAAGGAAATTTTAAAATTACAGTTTTTTTGTGTGGTATAGATTGATATGCGTACAGAATAAAGATTGCCGACCTGTTTTTTGTTTGGTTACTGGTGTAGTCACACTCATGAAACATCTTCACACAACATAATACCACACCTCCTCATTGATTTGTTCATCATCGAAAAAAACAAATTTTGGCATTTTATTATTATTTGTTTCTTGAGATAATATAGATGGAATTTATATCGTCTGAGTTCCAATCAATGGAGAACAAAAGTCTTCGACAAATTATCCTAAAATTGAGGAAACCTATGGCATTATTCAATTTTTTTGGCATCTGAAATTATTTGTAAAAAGTTTAAATTTAAAAATTAAATATATTTATAATTTGGACTAAAGGATTATTTTGAAAATAAATAAGTTATCTTTTATGTGGTAAAAAGCTACTGTATTGAATTTATTTATTATTTATTATAATGACAAAAATTAAGCAGGACAATTTTATCTGAAATTATGTATGCAAGTCTAAAAAATATATAAAGTAAATCTATTCAGTTCCTTCTAAATGAATAAAACCTAATAATTTTATCTTTTTATTCTGCTAATTTGCTCCAAATAATTAAATTTAATTTAATTTAAAATTAAAAAATTTAAGGCATTAAAGCTTTCTCTCCACAAAAACAGAGCAAGCGCCACTGAGTCTGTGCGAGAGATGGACTTTTCCGGCGGCAGCGCCGCCGCGGTGTCTGGAAACGGCATGAAGCTCGAATGCTTCCGGTTAGCTGTTCATGTGGTGCGCTGTCGGTGGTTCATGTTCTTCTCTTCGTTCCTGATCATGGCGGCCGCCGGCGCCACCTACATCTTCTCCATCTACTCCAAGGACATCAAGACTTCTTTGGGCTACGACCAGTCCACCCTCAACACCATCTCCTTCTTCAAGGACCTCGGCGCCAACGTCGGAATCCTCTCCGGCCTAATCAACGAGGTCACGCCACCGTGGGTCGTCCTCTCCCTCGGCGCCGCCATGAACCTCTTCGGCTACCTCATGATCTACCTCGCCATCACTGGCCGCACCGCACCACCCCCCGTCTGGCTCATGTGCCTCTATATCTGCGTCGGCGCCAACTCCCAAACGTTCGCCAACACCGGCGCCCTCGTCACCTGCGTCAAGAACTTCCCGGCGAACCGCGGCATCGTCATCGGCCTCCTCAAGGGCTTCGTCGGCCTTAGCGGCGCCATCATCACGCAGCTCTACTACGCCATCTACTTCGATGATTCCAAGTCACTTGTCCTCCTCATCGCCTGGCTCCCCGCCGCCGTTTCCATTGTCTTCGTCCACACCATCCGCATCATGAACATCGAAGCTTCCTCGCCGTCGGGGAAGACTCCCCGCGCCTTCTACTACTTCCTCTACATCTCCCTTGCCCTCGCTTCCTACCTCCTTGTTGCCATCGTCGTCGAGAAAACCACCGGCAACTTCTCTCGCCCTGAATACGACATCAGCGCCACAGTCGTAGTCCTCCTCCTCCTCCTCCCCCTCGCGGTCGTCGTCAAGGAAGAACTCAATATCTTCCACCGGAGAAAACAAGACCTCCGAAACCCGGCGCCGATCGACATAACCGTCGTGAAAGCACCATCTCCGACGGTTCCAATTGTCATCGCCGAGGGAAGTGAAAAGGAAAGAGAGCATTCGGTGGTGCGGTGCGCGAGGGAGATGTTCCGGCCGCCTGCGCGTGGCGAGGACTTTTCAATTCTGCAAGCGCTGGTGAGCCTCGACATGCTGGTGCTGTTCTTCGCCATCATCTGCGGCGTCGGCGGGACGCTGACGGCGATCGACAACTTGGCGCAGATCGGGGAGTCGTTGGGGTACCCGAAAAGGAGCGTCGGCACGTTCGTCTCCCTTGTCAGCATCTGGAACTACGCCGGCAGGGTTACCTCTGGCTTCTTGTCGGAGATTCTTCTCACTAAGTTCAAGTTCCCACGGCCACTGATGCTGACGGCCGTGCACCTCCTTTCCTGCGTCGGTCACCTCTTCATCGCCTTCGGCGTGCCCAACTCCCTCTATTTCGCCTCCGTCGTGATCGGTTTCTGCTTCGGCGCGCAGTGGCCGTTGATCTTCGCCATCATCTCCGAGCTTTTCGGGCTCAAGTACTACTCTACGCTGTACAACCTCGGCGGCGCCGCCAGCCCACTGGGGTCCTACCTCCTCGGCGTGAGGGTGGCAGGGCACTTGTACGACGTGGAGGCGAGGAAACAGAGAAGCGCTTTAGGCATCGCCGGCGATGACAGGGACCTGACGTGCATCGGCGTGGAGTGCTTCAGGAAGTCGTTTCTCATAATCACAGCGGTGACGGTAGTCGGCGCCGCGGTGTCGCTGGTGCTGGTATGGAGGACGAAGGAATTCTACAAAGGAGACATCTACGCCAAATTCAGGCAGAAGAGGGAGGCGGCGGAGCAGGAGACGGCCAAGGCATGGTTCAGCTTCGAAGGAGAGCTCCATGACCGAGATAGGAAGAAACATGCTGCTCCGGCGCCGGCGGCAGAGGAGAGCCCCGGAAATAGCAAAACAGTAAATTAGGCGAAGACAATTAAAAAAGATTTCTTGTAAACCCTTTTACTAATTAAGTACATAGATTTTGTTAGAATCAAACTAATAAGAAAATCTATCAATCCCATACATAATCTAAGTTATATAAAAATGTAAAAACAAGAAAAGTAGAAATCTTGCCTTAAATTTTTCTCAAACTCTAAAAAAAATTCTCTTAATATATATTTTTTTCACAAGAGTTGTTAGTTGATTAAAAAGCAAATGCTACTTTAATAAGATATATTTAATCATGTGTTCTTCTGATTTTATCCCTCTTGCTATTAATTTTTTTTCTTCTAATCTTTCCTCTCTTTTCTTCTCTTTCCTCTCTCTCTTCGTGCAAGTATAAATATTTCAAAAATAGTAAAAAAATTTATCATTTTTTTCAAAAATAATTTAATACATCCGGAGAAGCCACAATAAACAATGAATAATATATTAGAACTCCTTATAATTTTAAAAATCCATAAAACCTGAAATGGATGTAATCAGAACTCTCTAGGATAATCAAGAGATGAATCCATCGACAATCAACTTGCTTTCGTACTAGAAATCAAGAGCTCATGTGCAAGTCATGAGCCGCTAGGAGAAAGCCAGTCTGACATCGATGAACCTCAACTTCTCCGCCTTGACAAGAATAAATTAGTAAACATTAAATTAGGTGGCTGCATAATTTAAGTTGAACCTAACATCATTAAAATTATATTTTATTCTACATAATCTTAGTTATTACATAACTAAAATGATGTACGATAACTTGAAATAAACATGCTCTAATAAGATTTTGACTTTACATTTCGGGGTTGAATTAGAGTACTAAATATAAAAACTTTAAAAAATATTTTAAGGTTGGACAGGGTGTGTTATGTAAGTCTAACAACACAACCAATTAATTTTGAAGATAATCAAATCAGTCACATAAAACTTTTTTTTATTGATTATGAAGATAAATAAAAAAAATACATATTATTTTGATGTGTGTAACTCAATATCACAAGTAAATTCGAACTCTCTCCATGTATATGAGAGTTCTACTTTTACCATTGCTCGAGGAGGACAATCATTTTGCAGTTAGATTTGGGGGATCCAGGGAAAGATTTGTCTGTTCCTAAATAATATTCTGAGGCCCCCATTTGCACCGGAGTAAGCTCAAGATTGACTGTTTGGCATTGCCACTGCTGCTTCACACTCTTCTGTCCTTTTCTGATAATTGAAGGTTCAGATTTGTCTCCAACTTCAATAAAACTACTATTTTTAAATTTATCTTCACAGTAGCACTATTGTGTAGGATTTTGTTAAGCATGCTTAATATTAAGAAGAATTTTAGCTTAGTTATAAAATCATTATTTTAAAAGGGAATACGAATCTTAACTATGAAAAGATCCCTCGGCTTAATTAAATAAATATATAAAAGTTCAAGAATGGACGATGTTGGGCCTTGGGCTTTTAGTCATTCATTATTAGGGGCCCAATCTTGTGGACTTTTGAGACCGACATGTGGGTTGTGCATGGGCTTTAATTAAGGTCATCTTTAGCTGTTAAATTTTAGGGTTTTAGAAGACCATTGTTTTTGAAAACCCTAAATTTTAGATGTGTTGGATAGTTTTTTTACAAAAGGGGTTTCAACCTTTACTACGAGGAAGACAATTTCATATGGAACCTATAAATTTGCTATAAGACTCTCCTACGAGTGTGGTTAGTACTGATAAAACACTTAGGGAAATAAATAAGAGTATTAAAATTTGAATTTTAGTAGTGTTGGAGTTTATTTCCGTTGGCTCGATCAGGCTCTTCCTCTCCATGAAGCTGATGCAGATGTTTTGGGTCCGATTTGAGCTTTGCTTTATGAGAGATCAACACAGATCAACACGGGACGACTTTACCGGTATGACTCCTCTGACACTCAAGTCAATCATCGAACACGAGGAAGAAGATGATGGAGTCAAAGGAAGTGAACAAGTTGTCCAACAAACTAATGATATGTATCATGTTCAACCCGCTCTAGAAAACATTGATAATTCATTATGCATCAAAGGAGACCCAATTACAAGGGCTAAGACTAAAAATATGAAAGAAGCACTTAATGTGCTAATTGAAGATGTGAAAGCCAAAGCTACCATTAAAGAAGGTTTGACCAAAAACAAGTCATACGGCTTAGTCAACCTAATTCAAGCCTTATATGAGCTTAACTAGTCACTTAAGTCTCTTGTCTATGTAAGAGGGATATGTTGATTTTGTGAGTCCAATTTAGGCCCAATTTTTAACTTTATTTGAGTTGTAATACTGTCAAGAGCTCAATATGACTATGTAGTCTACATAGGCCTCTATTAAATAAGCTTTTTAGCCTTTTAGGATTTTTAGGTCACCCTATAGCTATTAATTAAGGGGGTGGTGGCCACAACATGTAACTTTTGGATATTTCAATTTACTACATGGTGAGGCTCTCACTTGTTGGTTTTTCATTGAACTAGAACTTATCAAGGCATTCCCTTGTGGCGTTCAAGACTTATCAACCTCCATCCCAAGGTTGTGGCGTCTATCTTCTTCTTCTTCTATACCAAGGTTCGTGCTTTCCTAAGCATTGGGTCGATGTTTCTTTCTTTCAAGACTATCTTTTTCTCTTTCTTTAATTTATTGTGGGTTTTTGAGACATCTTCTCTATGGGTTCGCATCAGAAGATGAAAACAAAAGGAAGAAGAAAAGACAAAGCTTTGGGGAGAGGAGTCGCCTGCACTTTTCAAGATCACAAACCAACTTACCTTGTCTATATTAATGAGATGCTTATGTAGGCAGAAGAAATTCCTCGTCACTTTCCCATAGTTTCCGGATGATGAGTTTGTTATCATCTCTCCCAATTGCAATCTGCCATGTCGGAAGAGAGGACAAATGAAGGAAATCGCTTCCATCAACCACATCCTAATAACTATTAGTGAGCTGCCACATAATCGAGAGGCCAAGTCTCCGAGAAAACTTTTCTTTGTTAGCTGACTCTCTTGGTGATGATGATGCGCATGTATATTTTACCCAAAATATATACCTCAAGCATTACTGGGGTGAGATCCTTTGGTATGCGCTTCATTTATATAACTCGCACTACACCAAAAAGTTAATTTTGCGACGGTTTATAAAACCGCCGCAAAATATGTATTTTACGATGGTATTTGCAGCAGTTTGACAACTGCTGTAAAATAATAGAATTTAGCGGCGGTTTCATGGTAACCGTCGCTAAATTATTATAGTCTATCAGCGATTTACGTGGCGGTCACATCTGATGTTAACATGCAATGGCAGTTTTATGAAACCGTCGCAAAAAATTACCTTATGGCGGTGATTTTGCAGACTGTCGCACAAATTTTCAACTATAAAATTTTTTAAATTTTACAAAAATTTAAAAATTGTCTTATATTTTAAATGCTGCACTAAAGTATTTATTTAATTTTGTTAAAAAAATTATTAGCTATTAAAAAGATATAAAATTCGAAAATAAAAATAATTTTTTTTGCTAACAAATTTTTTCAATTTTTAATATTTTTTGTTATGGTTCTAAATTAAAAATTATAATATTTTTCTGTTAATAGTTTTTTGCTAATTAATGAAAACTATTAATATTTTTTGCTAACAATTTTTTTAGCTATTAATGATTTTATCACAACCTATGATTAATTTAAAAAATTATAAAAATAATTTAATTAAAAAGGCTTTTAAAGAAAGAAATTAAGGAGTGGAAAACCATTCGTTTGCCCTAAACGTTGTCGCTGCCTTCGCCTCACCGTTCTCCGTTCGCCGTTCGTCACACACACTCCTCACCGTTCGCCGTTCGTCACACACCCTCCTCACCGTTCGCCTCACCGTTCGCCATTCGCCGTTCTCCCTTCCTCACACACCCTCGTCATCTTGGTGTCACGGCTCACACACAGCATCATTGAAGGTATCCCTCTCTCCCTCTCCCTCATCCTCTCCCTCTGTTTATTTTCGTTTTCCTTCCTTCAAGGGTTTGGTTGAAAATTAGAATATTGTTCAAATTGACAAACAAGTTAATAACATATGCATTAGTACCAATTTTCCTCACAAGAATGAACAAGAGGAATGAGCATGAAACTTTTTAAAATATTTAATAGGAAGGAATCTAGGGTGAATACGGACAAATATATAATCCCCTACATGATTCTCATAACTATATGTATCGACTTGAATTTTATAAGCCCCATTACTCAATGCAATTTTCTTCCTAACATTTGCATGGATGTCCCTGACGTGGTCAATAAAATTCTCAGTTGGCAATTCAATAGGTTGACGAACCCATACAAGACTTCGAATAAACTATGACTAATACATCGGTTTACCAAGTTCTGAGCAAGTTTGACAAGTGGCAGGATAGACAACTGTGGCCATTGGATCAAATCCATGGTGTGTTGGATTGTGTGCATAGGTGAAAGTTGGTTAGCAAATTTTACATGAGTTATATTCTGAAACTTGCTGATAATCTATTAGAAGGTCCTTTGGTAATTCTCTATGGCCTACTGCAAGGTCCTAGGCCACTAATGGTACCATGACTCTGAACTCCTTTCCTTCTTTAAATTGAGACTGTATGAGAAGGTGGAGGGATTTTTTTGAGGATTGGGCTAGCTTGGTTCAGGGTTAGACTCGGGTTTGCTAGGCTTAGCTAGGTACAATTGGGCATTCTTCCCATTGTGACTTAAAGAGTGGATTTTTCTCGTTCATAGTGAGTAATAAAGTGGATATAATAGGGGATCGAATCTAATGATGTAGGAGGATCCATATATTTGATCCCACTTAGTTGGATAAAGGGTTGATTGTCGTTGTTGTTAGTGAGTAATAAAGAGATCGTAAAGCCAGAGCTAACCAAGGGCGACATACGACCATGCTCGCGCATTGCGCTACATCTTGTCCTTATATGGATCCGTCTCAACAAGAACCAAATACCTTTTGTGTAACTGTTGTTGATAAACATTTTGTAACACTTTGCATATTGCCTATGTGTGGAAGATGTTAGTGTACTTCCATATGTTGTTTAATGTGGGCATAGAAAGCATAAGACATAGTACATAAAGTCCTATAGTCTCTTCTTATGTCCTTTTAGGTCCGTGGAACTTGTCAAAGGGTTCAACCTCTTCGTCACTACCTAGATTTGGAAGGTATGTCTCTTTATCCTTAGAATTGTATTTCTATTCTAAGCCCATACTCTAATTGGGCATTTTGGTGGTACATGATCCTTACGATGATGGTCGTTGAAGCATCAAATGCTGTGCTTTTTTTGTTTTTCTAGGGACTTGAATCTCTTCAACCTTCTAGCTGAACTCTTTGATCAAGTTTGAGGCAAATAATTTAACTTGTTAAATTTCAGTTTTAATTCAATGATGAACTAGATAAGACTTTCCATAGGGTTTAATTTGGGGATACATCACACATGTAAGTTTTTAGGTGTGCTTAGGTATCAAATTACCTTTCTGTTCAATTATTTTATAGTGCTCCACATGGTGTATTACTGGCATTTAAAGTATATCAGAACATATTTTTCTATTTAGTATCCATTTTGTTTCTAAGCTTGGTTATTACCCTTTATGGTGTATTGATCTTGGACACTTGCCAGGATTTCTTTGCCGAAGTTATGAGTTTTGGTTTTGCAAATCGGTGCTTGTTGGTTTGGTCATGGTATACTAGTAGTTCTTAATCTTGGCTACGTAGTCAAGAAATGTCTTTGGGTCTAGCTAACCATTGGAATGAGGGGCACCCAATTTGACTTGGTGGGTAATATCAATTTGACTTGGTGGGTAATATCTATTTATGGTCCAGGCTTAGGTCTGGCTTGAGTGTCTAGAAAGTGATCCTCTCTTCATCAAGGACAGAATGATGGTCTCGGAGTGAATGATGCCTAGGTTATCATGAAGTTATATATGACATATGATTTGCAGACTCGAGACTCTTGTCCTTTACTAGTTTGTTGATTAGGCTGGTAGCATAAACCTTAAGCCTTTGTAATCAGTCACTGTAGATTCGAGGGCTCTTAAGCTCTATCTTATACAAGCTATCACTTAATGTTTACCTCTCTATTAGTTGGGCTTTTCATCATAATTAATGTGGAAATAATGATAAAAGCAAGTAATTTAAGGAAATGAGTTGAAACTTAGGAAATAATAATAAACCAGACAAAAAACTTCATATAAAAGGATGTTGATAGGAATAAATGTAATGTAGGGAAAACAAGCAATGCATAGAAGTTAACTAGTTGCTAAATTAGAACAATCGTAATTTTTAAAGAAATAACAATATTTTAAAGAAAGCTAACTAGTTGCTCGCAAGCTTTTC
Source organism: Boesenbergia rotunda (assembly GCA_024364735.1). Taxonomy (NCBI): domain Eukaryota; kingdom Viridiplantae; phylum Streptophyta; class Magnoliopsida; order Zingiberales; family Zingiberaceae; genus Boesenbergia; species Boesenbergia rotunda. The sequence continues at coordinate 143,860 of JAGFNQ010001294.1, read as the reverse complement.
CTAAAATAATTGTGACGGTTATCTTATGTTCAGTGTTAAGCAGGAAGCATTTTATGGTATGTTTGCTTATCATTTGTCTGAGAGTTTCATTATGATCTTTAACTAACTTTCTTGTTTAATTCGATTGTTTTGGGGAGGTTGATATTTTGATTTGTTCACACAAGTGTTAGATTGTATGTCTTTTTGTTATAATATCATTTTATAAGATTCACCAATACCTATTCTTATAAAATAGTAATAGTTTATATACAAGTATTCCATTGAATAATTTTTTTTTGAATTCAACAGGACGATTTTAAGAGCAATCAAATGGATAAGACATGGATAACTAAGCCGCGGAATTCATCAGAGTATGAACAAGGGGTTAGGGGTTTTATTGATTTTGCCTTTGAACGTAGTTCAGTTAATGGCAAAACAATATGCCCTTGTGCACGATGTGGTTTTAAAAAATGGCAATCTAGGGAAGTAATGTATGATCACTTAATCTGTACTCAATTTCCAAAAGGGTACACAATTTGGTTTTGCATGGGGAGTCAAGTAGCGGAGAAACAAGTAATATATCAAATAGTGATGCTTTGGATCTCATTCAAGATGTTGTGCTTAATGAAGATCCAATTCGCAACATGATAGAAGATGCTTTCGGGGTTGATAGACAACACACAAGTGAAGTACCATTGGCATCAAATGAAGAAATTCAGAGAGCTGAAAGACAGATATCGAATATACCTCACAAACCACATCAAGCTATAGAATTTGAGGAGCTAGCAAAAGATGGAGAACAACCCTTATATGTTGGGTGTACTAAGTATTCAAAGCTCTCTTTTATGGTTAAGTTGTACCATATTAAATGCCTGTGTGGGATTAGTGATAAGGCGATGACAATGATATTAGAACTCTTACATGATGCATTTGAACATGCCAACATTCCAAGTTCATTTTATGAAGCAAAGAAAACTATCTCCAAGCTCGGTTTGAACTATGAAAGGATACATGCATGTCCAAATAATTGTATTGCATCTAGTGATGGCAATACAAAGAAAAAGGTGCATGCTAATAGAAAGCAGCCAACATTCCAAGTTCATGATATTAGAACTCTTACATGATGCATTTGAACATGCCAACATTCCAAGTTCATTTTATGAAGCAAAAAAAACTATCTCCAAGCTCGGTTTGAACTATGAAAGGATACATGCATGCCCAAATAATTGTATGCTCTATTGGAGTGAAGATGAAGATAAAGAAATATGTAAAGTTTGTAACAAGTCTAGGTGGTGAGACTCAAGCATCTAGTGATGGCAATACAAAGAAAAAGGTGCATGCTAATAGAAAGCAGCAAACAATTCCTCACACTCTTGGGTCAAAGACACTCGTCAGAAAACAACACGAACTGGTACATATATTTTATTCTCTTTTTGTTGATATTGTTAATTGTAGCAAAATGATTTGGTGGGTTTTAGATCTAATTAATGTTATCGCACAATGTAAGGAAACTCAAACAAGCAGAAAATATAGTAGAGGGGAAATGTATCTTGTTGTTCACACAAAGAAAGATGGATCTTTTGTCAATGATGAGGCCCAAAAAAAGAATGTAAGTTATAAATATATTTTGGATGTTTTGAGTGTTTATATTGTTTCAAAATATGTAATTTATGCTTAGACTTCATAATTTTCATTTAATGTCGATAGGAAAATTTAGAAAAGGAGATTAGTCAAGGATCTTCTGCAGATGAAGCATTTGTGAAGTCTTTGGGAAAGAGCACCCGAGATCTGTTCGAGGCATGGGATTTGGTGTCTATCCATCCCAACTTGGGTCATCATCTCGCTCGGGAGGCTCGGTTCAATCTAATGGTCCATCAAGAGCTGAACACGAGAGTTTGAAGCTACAGTTAAAATTGTTGCAAGATCAAATGACCTTTATTATGAGTCAACAAGGAAGTCAATTTCTCATTGGTTTACAGGCTAATCAGGTATAGTTTCTATTGACTTCAATGCTCTTGGCTCCCACTATAAATTTACTTCGTGGTTGTTTTTATAACGAGCCATAATTACTTGATTATCCTATGCTAATTATTACTGCTAACGCTACTTCACTGCATGTTAAATGTTTTGTATCACAATTAAACACTTGTTCTTTGTCATGTCACTTAAGTAGCTGCACTAGCTGCACTTTGTCCATCGAGTTTGTTGAAGGTGTTTCTCGTGAACATTTCAGGGTCACATGACATACATTTATTTGCCAATAATCATGTTGATCAGTTCAAGCACCAAAAATTTGCTTCTCATTTCATGGATCATAATTTTATCAGGCCTTTACTGTCAAATGTTCTGGAATAGTGAATGTTTGTTAAATGTTAAATGTTTTATTTTTTTTTTTTTGTTTTCTGGAATAGCGAATAAGTTCTTGAATGAATAACGAATGTTTTCACTACAAGAAAACTCAGGATTACCGACGGAATTACCGACGGAAATTTTTTCCGTCGATAATTTTCTGACGGAATCTGTATTCCGTCGGAATTTACTGACGGAAAAAATATTCCGTCGGTAAATGCCTTTATTTCCGACGGCGAAAACGGAATCGCCGACGGAATAGATATTCCGTCGGAGATTCCCGACGGAATAGGCCAGTCCGTCGGAGATTTCCGACGGCATAGACATTCCGTCGGAATATTATTTAAAAAGTTTAAGGTGTTTTCCGACGGAATATAAATTCCGTCGGAGATTTCCGACGGAATTTATATTCCGTCGGAGATTTCCGACGGCATAGACATTCCGTCGGAGTAAACAGTTTATATTTTTACTCCGCGTATTTTTTTGTTGCCGCGAAAATCCTCATTTCCGACAAACCTCCGTTCCGTCGGAAACTCCGACGGAATTCCCCGTTCCGTCGGGGATCTCCGACGGAATCCTTGTTCCGTCGGGGATCTCCGACGGAATCCCTGTTCCGTCGGCGATCTCCGACGGAACGGGGAATTCCGTCGGAGTTTCCGACGGAACAGGGATTCTGTCGGAGATCTCCGACGGAATCCCCGTTCCGTCGGGGATCTCCGACGGAATCCCCGTTCCGTCGGAGGAAAAGCAGAAACATTAGGCGGCAAGGAGAAAAAAGAAGCGGGAAACATGTTACTGACGGAATTTATTCCGTCGGAAATCCGTCGGTGAGGGTTATAAAATTAGGTGTTTTCCCAATTTCTTCCTCACACTCACCGACTTCCATCTCCTCTCCTCGAGTGCGTGATTCATCGTCTCCTCGTCGGTAAGTCCCTCTTCCCTCTCTCTGTTTTTCCGGCGGACTCGGCGGCGCGCCCTAGCGGCCTGGGCCACGCCGGCGTGCCCCAGGCTGCAGGCGGGCGCCGGCGTGCCCCTGCAGTGCTGTGGCACGCAGGCGGCTGCGGGGCCACGGTGGCGCGCCAGTGCTGCCGCGCGACCATGGTGGCGCCCCCCTGCGGCTGCGCTGCCACGCCGGCGATCCCCTGCAGCCGCGCGGCCACGCCGGCGACCCCCTGCGGCCGCGCGGTCACGCCGCTCTCCCCTGCGGCCGCGCGTGCACTCCGGCGGCGGTGAGGCCATGCCGCCGCCAGCCTGCGTGGCCCTGCGGCCTGGGGGCACGCCTTGCGTGGTTGAGGCACGCCGGCGGCCGGGGAGGCAACGCCGACGGCCCCCCATCCCCCTGCGGCCCCCCCCTGCGGCGTTGAGTGGGGCACGCTGGCGTGCCCCTGCACGCTGGCGTGCCCCTGCACGCTGGCGTGCCCCAGCGTGCCCTAGCAGCCCAATTGGGCTGTGGGCTGGCTGCAGGGGATGGCTGCAGGCAGCCCAATTGGGCAGGCTGCAGCCCAACTGGGCTGGGCTGCAGCCTTCCCAATTGGGCTGCCTGGTAGGCCCAATTGGGCTGCTTGGGCTGGCTGCTGCCCAATTGGGCTGCCTGAAGGTCAATTGGGCTCCCTGTCGGTCCGGCGGAAGTATTTGCCCCTGCTGTCCATTGGGTTGCCGGATGTTGATTACATTATTTGGAACTAATTAGATTTTACTTGTACCTTTATAGGTTACTGCAGTTGCTGCTTTCCTTCTAGGCTTGTACTTGATTGAAGGTATGCTATTTATTTTAATTTTGGTTGCAATGTTTACATTAAGTGTTATCTTATTATGTGTTAGCTTACATAGATTGATCTTACTTGTTACCTGCTTAGTTGTTATTTTAATAGATTATTTATTACATGTAATTCATATAATACTATGATGTAGGGTTAATTTAAATTATATTTGTTTGATATTCTCATCCTACAACTGATCATCCTACAACTGAATATCCCATTATTAGGCAAATATGTCAATGAACAAAGCTTGGATGTACAACCGATTAGATAATGGATTTATCAGAGATGATTTTGTTTCTGAACTGGAAACTTTTATGAACTTTGCTAAAAGTCATCCTGAATGTTTGAGTGGTGTTGAATTACGATGTCCGTGTAATCACAAAAAATGCAGAAACAGAGCTTTTCGTGATGAGGACACTGTAAGAGTTCATATATGTAGAAATGGATTTGTCCCAAATTATTATAATTGGTACTGTCACGGAGAACCTTATGTGTATGAACCAATTGGGCCTTCTGCTCGTTCAACATCTGATATAAATGTTGTTGCACCTGATACAACAACTAATATTGGAATACAAACAATGGTTGAGGATGCAATCAATGTTATTCAATTTTCTCATGTAGATGACATACCAACACAAGAATATCAACAATTATATGAAATGTTAAATGCCAGTGAAAGAGAACTTTGGGAGGGCATTCCTTCTGGTCATTCGCAACTTTCAGCTACTGCAAGATTATTAAATTTGAAAGCAGAACATCATTTTTCAGAAAGATGCTACGATGATATATGTCAATTGATGTCTGAGTTGCTTCCTGCTGATAACAGAATGACCGATAGCTTTTATAATACCAAAAAATTGGTCAATGGTTTAGGTTTGCCAGTAGAGAAGATTGATTGTTGTATCAATAACTGCATGATATTTTGGAATGAAGACAATGAACTGAGTGAATGTAAAATATGTAGTCATCCTCGTTATAAGCCTCTTACTCGTATACCTGGGAAGAAAAAGAAAAAGATTGCTTGGAAAGTGATGTATTATTTTCCATTGACTGCAAGACTTCAACGTTTATATGCATCTACTGCTACAGCTAGTCATATGATATGGCATCATCACCATGTACACGATGGAGATCTAATGTGTCATCCCTGTGATTCCCCTGCATGGAAACATCTTGATAGTGTGTTTCCTTCATTCAATATGGAACCACGTAATGTGCGATTGGGACTTTCTGCAGATGGATTTCAACCATTTGGTCAATCAGGACAACAATATTCTTCTTGGCCGGTTATATTAACGCCGTATAATTTACCGCCATGGATGTGCATGAAAGATGAATTTATGTTCCTTACTATACTGATTCCTGGTCCAAGCATAGAGGTTGAATACCCTGCATTACCTTTAAAATGATGTGTGTTGTTCAAATGTGCCTGGTACGATCCGACTCCAAGAACAGGTACTCGAATACATCCAAATTACAATTTAGTTGAGGTGCACGGGAACAAAAGGTTCAATAAGTTTGAACCTTTTATATTTGGAGTACAAGCGGGTCAAGTTTTCTATCTTGAATACCCTACGAAGAGACGAAGATCTAGTCAATGGATGTCCGTTTGTCGAATGAAAGCTCGGTCAACTATAGAAATGTGGAACACCATCACTTCTCTAAATAAGGATGCAATGCAAAATGATTATGTAGAAAGATATTCAGTTGATTCTCAACTGCAGTCTACATCCCAATTACTTGTAGATATTAATATTACCTACGAGGATATAGATGATGGAGATATGTCTAGCAGTGATGAAGTTGTTGGACTCGAGTCAAGCGATGAGGATTTAGAAGTTGCTACTATTGATTAATTTGCTCTTAATGATGATAGGATATCATATGTTTTTGTTTATCATGTAAGTTATGCATTAATTTTATTTCATATTTATATGATCATGTCTCCACACTTTATTATGATTTTTTCTAATATTTGTTTTGTAGATACTATTATGGCACAGCAGCAGCAAGAGTAGGAACCACATCAGCAGCAGGCACCACTACGTGGCTATAAGACACTAACAGTTGTTGGAGAATCGTAAGTATTTTTTATTAATAGTAATTATGTTCATATCTGATTTTAGTTATAATATATTTTGAATCTTTTAACTATTTTTATGCAGATTCACATCTCATGGCCACGGAGTATCATCTTATATTACTGGAAAATTTAAAGAACGAATGTGCCCTGCTGGACTGACATGGAGACATGTTGACGAGGAGACGAGGACATTTTACTATAATGAATTTGTTATAAGTATATTATTATATTTACTATTCTAAAATTTTATAAACTCATTATAATAATTTGCATTGCAGAAAAAATATACATGGGAGGACGGACACGAGGCAGAATTTAAATATACATGGAATATTTATTATGCCAAGTTGTACCGTGACCACATGTATTATTTAAGAAAGAAGGCGACGCGGCCGCCGTATGTGGATGTCGATACATGGGGTGTATGGACGGCCACCTGGGCTGAACAAAGATGGAAAGAAAACGCTGAAAAGGCTCGAGTCAACAGAAATACAGAGCCAGGTGGCCCGAGCACCGGAACAGCCCGACATACATCTGGATCGAAATCTATTGTTGAGCATACTATGGACTTGGTGAGTTTAATTCAAAGCTATCTTATTGCAAGTTAATTTTACATTTATTAATTATCTAACTCATATAATTATGTTCTAATAAATTTGTGTATATAGGAACGAGATCTTGCTCGCCAGCCCACTTGTATGGAGATTTTTTTGAAGACCCATAAGAAGAAAGATGGCACCTTTGTCGATTCTCGATCACAGGCGATACACGTATAATTAATATCCTAATTCTATTTAGTCGTTTCTATCTTTATTAATGTTAGTAATTCTATACAATTTAAATATAAATCTGATAATTCTTTTTCATACAGGATCAAATTACAAATAGAGTGATCGAGGCATCTCAGCCATCGATAGAGGGGGGGGGGGAGCCACAGACTTTATCCACCGATCAGCTGAATGAGATATATTATGATGCTGTCGGTGGACGGACAAAAAACTCCACCCTCTACGGCCTTGGCTCACAGGCCAAAGTTGCATTCGATCGTTTAAGGATGCCCAGGGGTCGTGCCACTTCGTTTGCTTCTTCTGAGATGCAGTCTTTACGACAAGAAAATCAAGAACTGCGCTCTCATATTGCCTCCATGGATCAGAGGATGGATCAGTGGATGGCCAATGAGCAGAGGAGAGTGGAGGAGGATCGGAAGAGGGCGGAGGACGATCGGAGAAGAGAGGCCAACCATAAAGCTTTAATGGACCATATGAAGGCGGTCATAGCTAATTTCACCCCTCTATCTCACGGTTTTGAGTCACAGGAGACTCAAGATCCAACATACCGCGGCGAGTAGATTTTCTCTAAGGTATGTTAAATGATAACATGTGTTTTATTAAAATCATCTAAAAGCTATCTTATTTTGTAATTGTATTCTAATATATTATATTTTTGGCTTTCAGGATTCTTTATTTTGTAGTGAGACATCCTATCAGATTTTTATCCAGGTATTAAAATTTATTGTTCATATATAATTGTTTAAATTTTAGATACTTAAGTTCATGCATTAGCTTTTAAATTACCACAATTTATGTTACGAATGTTCTTATTATTTTCTGCTTTTATTGCTCCTCAACGTCAGTTCTAATTATTTTCTAGCTGATTTTCTATGTTGCTTCAATGTATCTTCTTGGCCGGATCAGTAAAAGTTTGTCATAGATAGTAACGTCAGTTCTTATTATTATGTGAGAATCTGTAGATTTATTTTTTAATTAAAATTTCAACACTGTAGAGAAGCTTGGTGTTATGGTTTGTTTACCTGGTAGTTTTCCATTTTGGGATTGTTGTTTGGGCTATTACAATTGCTGCCACGAAACCAACCAAGCAGATTTTTCTTATGCATTTAAGCTTCTTTTGTAATGTATTTGTTGTAATTGTAAAAGGTTCTTCCTTGCAGGCACATAAATACCTTCTGCTGGTAGCTTGCAAGTCAGTTAACACACTAGAAGCTTTTGAGAAAGACATTCGCTTGTATTTTGGTGAAAAGAATACTGAGAGTATGCTTGTTGTATTAGAACCCTTTATGTTTGTATGCAAAGCTTGATGAAGGACCTTTTGTGTTTGTGTTACAAACTTAATTTGTATGTTTGTTGTATTTTATGTTTGGAAAAGAACCTTTGTATTAGAACTGTGTTGAAATCAATTTTTGTACATAATTTTATGTTTGGTTTTAGATGATTGGTTTTAGAACAGTATATTAATTTTTTTAATAAATTATTTTGAATTTCCGACGGAATACCGACGGAAATGGAAAATTATCGCTGTCATATCGGAACTTTTCGATATTTTTTTTTGCGGAATCAGTATATTCCCGACGGAAACAGTGTTTCCGTCGGAATTCACCGACGGAAACAGTGTTTCCGTCGGTGAATTCCGACGGAAACGAGTGTTTCCGTCGGCACACACCGACGGAAACACTGTTTTCGTCGGCACACACCGACAGAAACACTGTTTCCGTCGGAATTCACCGACGGAAACACTGTTTCCGTCGGCACACACCGACGGAAACATTGTTTCCGTCGGTGAATTCCGACGGAAACACTGTTCCCGTCGGGAATATACTATCACCTTTTACCGAATTTACCGACGGCAATTCAGTTTCCGTTGGTAATTACCGACGGATAAATTCCGTCGGAATATATATATACCGACGGACCACAAAATTCCGTCGGGAACATTATCCCCGACAATTTATCTTCCGACTTTCAAATTTCCGTCGTTATTCCGTCGGTAAGGAGCATTACCGACGGAATTCCGTCGGTAATTTCCGTCGGTAATGGCAAAATTTTTTGTAGTGTTTGTTAAATGTTTTATTTTCTTATTTTTTCTTTTCACTTCACTGCACGATGAATTCACTGTAATTAAATATTTTCTTTTACTACACTCCTTAAATAATATGTTTATATTTTTGTTTTCTTATGCCTAATCTATAATTTGATGGATTGATAGTAATATATCTTTTCTTGCAATTAAGTTCTGTCTCATATAACATCGTTTACAGGATCAAACTTCTAATATTGACGTTTTATCTAATTTCAGGCAATAGACATAGGCTCACCATTAGAAGCAAGACGCTCTTCCGAGGCTAGTCATGAACCCCAAATTGAAGGATCATTATCATCTTCTAACCCTTAGTCTTTTTTTCTTTAGATTACAAGTCTACTGTTGTTAAGATTTTTTTATGTTAATGATTTGTATTTGCTTAGACATTAGCAAAATAAACTTGCATTTGATGCATTGGTTTGTTCTTAATATCTTTTGAATTAAATTAGTTGTGACGATTTCAAATTACACAAATTGGTTGAGCATAATGTTAACTAATAACGGCGGTTTCATAAATCGTCGCAATAATTTTAGCAATTTCTTACTAATAAAATTTGTGGAGGTAAAAATTTATGGCAGCAAGTTGTGGCGATTAACAAACCGTTGATATTTTTTGTTTGCAGCGGTTCGGGAATCGCCACTAAAATTTTAACATGCTTTTTAACAAAGTGATTTGCTGCGGTTCAATCACTACCAAAACCGTCGCAAAATAACTTGCAGCGGCGGTTCCAGTAGTTGCTCAAATTGCTACACAAACCGTTAGTATTAACCATTTGCGGCAGTTTGAAACCGTCGTTATTAATCACCATTTGCGGCGGTTTGTAACCGCCGCTATTAACTATCACCCTTCACCATTTGTGGCGGTTTCCAAATCGTTGTTAAACTTTTAGCGTGACATATTAGTCAAGTGATTTACGGCGGTTTAACCGCCACCTAAACTAAACCGTCGCAAAATAATTCGCTACGGTTGTACTAGCGGTTGCTCAAAATCGCCGCAAAATCGCTGGCGACACTACGGATAGCGGCGGTTTCAGAACCGCCGCAAATGGTTAATAGCGACAGTTTGAACTGCCGCAAACCACATAATGAACCGTCGCAAAATATCTATTTTGGTGTACTGTCGGTATAACAAGGTCAGATTACTCAGGAGAACCTCTTTCAAATCGTCTTATTGGAACGTCTCCTCATTGCTCCATGATGTCGTTTTCATTGCTCGACTAACCTTTTTCTTGAGATTCCGGATGGCAAGTTGATTGCCATCTCATGGCCTGGTTCGCCACCTCATTGCTCAGCAGATCAACGCGTTGTTCCTGTGACGGGGATCTAATAAATTCTTGGGATTTGGACCGGGGACTTCCCTAGCGTTGCTTTGTGTAGCTCGGTGGATATCTTTATGCTCTTTGTAGGTAGGACTCTTTGATAACACAGTATAACTTAAACCAGCTCTTTTTCATCTTTTACATATCTCGGGACAATATCGTAGCTTGGGACAATACTATAGCTAGGAAAAATCCCGATTATCATCAAGTAGGAACAAAATGGATTTTTAAGTGTGCCGACAGATGAATCAAAAAGGAAGACTGTCTACATCTCCTACAGGATAATAAAAAGGGATTAAAATTTTTATCACGTGGTAGAGATTTTCTTATTGGATAAGCATTTGCTACATGAGTTATTGAAGAGAGTTCAAAGTCGTTTTATTGAAGAGAGTTCAAAGTCGTCAAACGAGGGAATATGCTACAAATGAGGGAATATGCATTTTCTACAACTTCAACATCCTTGACCCCTCTTAAATGAACTTCGTACTCAACCGACACTAGCTCCACTAGCCTCCTTGGACCCACCTGATTCATCACAAACATGGCCAACCAAGCCACTTCAACCCACACATTACACCAACCCTAGCTCTTTCGTTACACAAAGCATTGACTAATCGAAAAACCTAATCCACCTCAAATAAGCTACGCACTCATGACTTAACCGAACCAAACTACACGCACCTTAACTAAACTCGAGTAAGTTCAGATGAACCAAACTAGGCTTATTCGTATCTAGACTCGGTCGATCGATCTATCCTTTTCACCGAGTGAAGATCGAGGCTTAATTAAGGAAGGTTCTTTGACTATCACAGCTAATTCATATAGAAATGGCTGGCCAACCACTACGTTGTAATCTTGTACCACCTTCATCTTCTTCTTGATGTTGATCTCTTTATATATATCTTTGAAAAAACAAAGCATAGCGATAAACCTGGCTCCATAGTTTTCCTGCCGAATGTCTCCTTACAAGAATGCTCGCCCCGATAGTCAAGTTTCCAGCTGAATTCATTGCACCACACCACCTACTTATCCATATGTCAAACTCGATTCAGACTTCACATGGATTGTAGTTCAACTGTTGTATTATTTCAATTTTCTTTAAGATGATTTTTGATACGATCTTATAATTTTATCGCGAAGATCGAGTCATCTATTTTGTTCAGAACCGCCACTGATTTTGGTCAATAAAGGGTTTAAGCTAATCATATAGCTAGGTTTTGAATTTTGTTTACTTAAAACCTACTAATTTGGCCCTGTTTCACCTAATGATTTGGACTTTTATAAAATGCTGATGATATATTAAATTTATAATAATGCAACTTATACACACACAGGTCAACACTTAGTCACTTTATGTTATTCACCAAATAAGATTTATCTGTTAATTAATTAAGACATGGAGCCTGTTCAGTTGACACTTGCTTAATCAATATTCTTCTAATTAAATTTATTTCCACTTTTAATTAAAATAATTAAAATTAAGCTCACTCGCATAGAAAAGCATACCAATATAATATAAAATTCTAACAAATCAACCTTCTTTTTTAAGGATCACAGTTTATTAATTGTTAATGAAAAACAAGGTACGTAGACAGTAATATTAGTTTTTGGTAGTTGGAAAAGGGAATCTGAAAGGACAGTTTAAGTCAAATTCTTTGTTAATCTCTTTGAAAAAGATGAAAGGGACAATGGAAGAAAAAAATTAGCATTACTCACAGTTTAAATCTTTAGTAAACACTGAACACATATAATCACACTGCTAGCTAGTAAAATTAGCATTATATATATATATATATATATATATATATATATATATATATATATATATCCTTCTCATAATAAACAAAGAAAATAATATTATTTAGGAAAAACTAAAATAGTTTTTAATTATCTTTCATGTACAATAAATACGACTATAAATGAATTAAATTTGTGTGAGCAAGCTTTACATTCAATTTAGTAAAAAATTATTTATATCTTTTTAATCCAAGTTATCTAGACGTTTGGTTTGAGTCGTTTGACTAATCTTGAAGATGAGTAGCCTTCCTCTAGTTCGCTACTGGATAAATCCGAAAGCACGAGCAACTACTAATCAATAATTCGTGCACTATGAAATATGATATATTCTACGTGAGAATTGAACTCTCGTTCCATTTGCTAACCACCGCGCCTCTCACCCCTCATCCACCATACTAATTTATTTATCACACACAGCCACGACATATCGTCAGTTTGTGATTCACATTTTAATTATAAAATCATATATATATCTAGAATTTTTATCGGAGAAAGTACATTAAGATAATCCATAGAAGATGGTAGGAAATTAAATTAATTAATCAGCTGAACAAGTTTAATTTAATTTTATAGGTGGCCTGTTCTGACCGGCAAAGATCTGGTTTAATGGATATGTTAATTAATCCACCTTATGGATTATCATAATTAAGAGTTGGTACTGTAACAAACATTTAATTTTCTATAATATATTAATTACATCAAGAGATATATCTACATTAATTAACTATAATTATCTATCATGTTAATTTTAATCAGCAAATTAAATTGAAAACAAGACAAATGCTCATTAATTTTCTTTTATAAAATAACAAAAACGATATATAGACAAACACATTGATGATTGGTCCGAGGTAGCTACTCCATTCATGCATTCCATGAATGGATTTTATTGAACAGTGTTTTTAATATAATACATTAGTTAAATATAATTGATTTTTACAATATCAGAGAAAACATTGCTGATTTCTCTTTCTCCATGCAAAATATAAATATTTAATTTCTTTAGCTGCTTCATAAATATGTAGCTTTCTTTGTTTCTCCACGTGGCTACCAACTCCTGCATGACGTAAACAAAAATGAATTTATAAATTGATTTTAGTTAATGGAAATTAAAAGAGATAAGAACGATAGGAAAATTTAATTAACTAATTAATTAATTACTTGTATTAATTAATTAGTCGAGTTGATAACATAGTTGGTTGAAGGCGGGCAAGTTGTGGTCGAAGATCGCCACGTAGACTTCGATGCCGGCAGTGGAATCTCCGGCGACAGACGGAAGGAGTACTATCATCCCCTCCGCCGGCGCGTAGGTCGGCATGAAGCAGAAGGGGTGGCCGGCGCCGAAGTCGACGTCGTGGAAGGGGAATCGGAGCCAGCTGTGGACCTCGAGGTGGGGGCTCATGACACACTCTACGGCGTCCGCGGTGGTCTCCAGGTCCTCCGCCTTCACCGCCGGCGAGCTGGCGAAGTCGACGAAGGAGCGGAAGTAGCGGTCGTCGGCGACGCGGGCGATGGCGTCGCTCACGATGGTGGCGGCGTGGCCCAGCGGGCAATGGGACACGTCGCCGGCTGGCGAGCGGGGGAGGGCCCACAGCACGAGGTTGCCGAAGTACTCGTCGGGGACGGGCGGCCGGAGGCGGGCGCGGCCGTCCACCGAGATCCGCACCTGGACGCAGCAACTCGTTTATTATATTCGAAAATTTGCATTTCGCCTCTTCTAATTTCCCATATTTTTGAAATAACGTCTAAAGTTTCAAAAATTATCAAAAAATAATTTGAAGATAAATGAGAGATATTATTATTATTATTATTAATTTGAAGATGACCTCAGTGGTGGTGCGCGGGTCGAGACCGCGGGCTCGGGTAGTGACGCGCCACAGGTGGGCCACCAGGCACTCGAACGTGGTGAACCGCCGCCGCGGCTCGCCGCCGCTGGCGGTGGCAGACGCCTTGGCCTTGAGTCCGGCGAGGAATTGCTTCCCGAAATGAGTGCGGTGCACCACCACGCAGTCCTTGCGGGGGTCCTCCTTGGCGGCGCCGAACATCTTCCTCGCGGCGAACTCCGCGCCGCGGTGCTCGAACTCGACGCGCGGCGGCCGCCGCGGCGGGAAGAGCGTCGCCCGGTTGTAAATAACTTGAGGTTGGCCAATCGGGAACCCGCGCGTGGCGCGGCCCCACGCGACGAGGAAGTTGCTCGCCGCGTGGCCGTCGGCCACTAGGTGGTGAGCCGTGAACCCCACCGTGAGGGTCCCGCACGCGAACCTCGTGAGCTGGACCTGCACCAGCTCGGGGCCCACCGGGTGGATCGACGGGTGCAGGGCTAGCAGCGCCGGCGAAGGCTTCGTCAGCGCCGCCCGGTCGAAGGCGGCGTCCGAAGATGCCTCCACGAATCGAGCACCGCCGTCGTTGAGGAGGACGAACGGCTCGTCCTCTACAACGTCGAAGGCGAGGCGGCCGGCCCAGTCGCGGTAGTGGGCGAGGGCTCGGGCGAGGCCGGCAGCGATGTCGGCAGTGGAGACGGCCGCCGGAGGGGAGAAGCCATAGATGACGGCGATGTGAGTGTCGTAGGTGATCTTGTCGAACTGGCTGAGGCGGACGTGGAGGTCGGTCGCGGGCGGTGGATCGCCTGAGCCAGCATCGTAGAGGGGCTTCACGAGGGTGGAGCTCACCACTCGAACCCTCAACGGAGTGGACGCCGGGAAAGTTTGATCCAGCACCGGCATTGTGTGGATTTTAATATAAACCCGAATTAAATAGCTTAATTAAGATTTATTTGGTGATAGGAAGTGACTAATTGTGAATGGAGTGGAGGAGCTTAAATAAGATTGGAGAAGGAAATTTTGACGTAATCATGGTGGCAAAAGGTGATACGCTCGTCCCAGCGCCTCCGTCAACCCGTCTCAAAGTCAATATGAAGGAAATTAATCATGGAGACTACTAGCTCGGATACTGTGGCTAGCGCGTGGGGAGAGTAGACATACTAGCTTTGTCAGGATTTGACTTCCAGACCTCTTGATGACAATACTCATGTACTAACCATCAGCCTATCCCTGAGGATAATTTTGACGTAATCATGATGTATGCATGCATGGATGGATGAATGCATATTATAAATTTTAACATAAAACTCTAAATATATATTTGATGAATTATTTTTTGACTATGGTTTTTGTTTGGTGGGAGAATTAAATAAATGTTATCTTTGACTTATTGATGCATATCTACCGGACCAGTTGATCCGTGAAGACTGCATAATATATATGGTTTGAACCCGACGATATCTTATTAGGTCGGCCATTCATCAAACATCCTATTTAAAATTATGAAAATTTTAAAAAACGCATCTAACTTTTTAGATTTCTCATAAGACATACTTAGTTTTTCATTTTTACCTCTCTTGCCAAGGGTATTGAATTTCAAAGAATCATACTGTTATAATATTAAACTATTTTAGTGTTGGTTTTCAAAATCTACACTATTTTAGTGTTGATTTTCAAAATCTATACCACCTTGAATAAATCTTAAAATCAATATCACAATGGTACTATATTTTAAAATCAATACAACAATGATACTAATTTTTTAAATGTGTTTTAAAATCAATATAATAATGATACTAATTTTTTAAATGTAAAATTATAATGATGTTGTTCTTTTAAATGCAATATCACAATGATTTGAATGCAACACAAAATATGTCGGCTGATCACAAATTCATTTAAAATATGCATTCTGGGGAATGAGGATATACTCAAATTATTTGATTTGATGTCTAAACTATTAACTTTGATGCAAACAAAATGATTATAGAATTAAGCTGTTTGGTGTAAAGTTTGGTAGGATGATCTTGCAACCTGGCTTAGAAATAACCTAGCTTGTGATAAATTGTGAGTTTATTCTCACCAACTTTGCTGCTGTGTATAATCTAATGTTAGAGGTAATGATCTTCTGTTTTCAGAATATTCTCAATAATCTAAAGAAATTGGAGATCACAGAAGCACACAGAAGAGATTTGAACATAAAATTTGGAGATCAATTAATATTGAGCTTGACTAGAGCCCCTTCACTAAAACAAATACAAACACAGTCGAGCTCACTTATAGCTCTAGTGTTCATGCAAAACGATATTTATATCAAACATGGGAAGGTTTGTAAATACAAGACCTTATAACTTTATTTTGTAGCTCGACCTCATATTTATAGTTGTACTACTAATGCAAACGGGAAGATTCATAGATACACGGACCTTACGATGTATGGTAGATCAGCTCATGAAGGCCAAGTCTTGAATTCTTTTGGTAGCTTAGAATGCTGACCATAGTTGAACGTTGACTTCCAGACAATTAACCCTCAGTAGATAAACTCGGTTCCCAATCAGTGAGTTTAGAAATTTGGATCTTAATCATTACCACCCAACTTCCTAAACTTTAGAGGAAGAGAATCATCAAAATTTGCAGTTCTCTTAAATCTCCTCATGTTCCACTGTGAAGTAGGTTTTTGTGGATCATTGGCGCAGACTGTCATGTCAAGATGGTTTGCTGCAGTTTTCTGATGCAAGACCTGAAAATCCTGCCAGTGAGAGAAACAGTAGGTTTCATGTCATATATTTTTGAAATTTCAGGTTAAAAAAAAGGAGAAATGGAAGATAAAGGAATTGATATGCATTCTGGTTGAAAGTAGACAATAAATATTGCAACTGAAAATCAATCAGAATAAGGTTCAGTGTGCTAGAACATCACTAGGTGATTGGCAGATCAATCATGCAGATTAACACATGAAAAATCTAAAATGATCACACATACCCATCTGAATTGTAGACTGTTATGCTGCTATTGCTCGATTAAAATCAATGTGTTCCTTGATTTCTTATTTGCTGAAGAAGGGGAGGATATAAGCAAGGCACATAATTACGTCAATGAGGTGGAATATAACTTTCAGTTATGGTTTCAATCCATTGGACGATTCAATCTTAAGATAAGAACAATATGAACTCAATAAATGCACTAAGTGACCTATTTTATCTCTCAACCGCCATGTGCGTGTATGCTCAATCTAACCTCGTTTATGTAAACACATAGCGAAGCGCTGACATGCTGAGAATATTCTCATGTGCTTCTTGAGAGGACTGGAATTTTCATAAACTTTTGATCCTTTGACAATGAAATATACAGATGTACATTCCAAGTATTTTTCCTGACGAGGAACCTTTATGAGCACATAAATATAGACAACAAAATGTTGATTTTACCTTTTTAAAACAATTTTCTGACATTTTTTACTGGGAGTATTATGATAAAATTGCTAAATTAGCATATCTTTCTTATGTCAATGTTTATCAAATCATTACTGTCTTGCAAAGTGGCATATCAGTGTGCAGATATCTTGTCCCCCAAATATCCATGTCCTATATAGTACAGAAAGCTACCTTTAGTCTTTATTTCAACTATGATCCTACCCAAATCCGTAAAAATATGTAGCAAAGAAGAAATTTAACATTGCCCAAATAAAGAGGAAGGAGCAGAAATTTAACCTAGAGACTGGCTGAATTGAGTGAAACCACACTCTCTTTAAACTGAGTGAGTTTATGACAAATATTTGGATTACTGATATTTACTTTTTTCAGATAATGTTTATTGCTATTTTATATTTATATATTAAACTTGAAACTCTTTCAAGCTGCCGGATTTCCAGAATGTCACTATTGTATATGCAGAGCTGGTTTGAGACTTTTATACCATTGGTTTTCTTATCTTTCTTGAGGTAAGAAAGAGCACTTGTTGAATCATCTTAGTTAGGGATTCACGATTCTCATTCACCTTCACACCTAAACCTAATGTTCCTCCACTGTTTTTCTATTTTCTTCCATTGATTCTATATCAAGTAGATATGCAGAAGTTTAATCCTTCTGATCTACTGATTAGACCTAAGAGCATGTGATGGTGGGTTCTAATCAAAGATCTATAGTGGAACTAAATGCAGAAATTCTATTGACTATTAAGTTATATAGTTATTGCCACCAATTAAATTTAAGGCAGTAAGGTAAAGACAACATGATCTTACACAAGATGTTCTAACTGAAGAAGTCATGCCGTCACAGACAGCATCACAAGGTCCAGTGCCTGAGAAGGAAAACAGATATGACACTTTAAGTATTTAGCTAAACTACTAGAATTAAAGCAAATGTCTCAGGGAAATTTTGTCGTCCCAAAAAATGCTGACCAGAAGTGCTTGCTCCCCATGGATCAATCGGGAATTGTCGTTTGAAACCTCTACAAGATGGTAGATGTTCAACCCCACTTGGCGGTAAGTAGGAAATAGGCAATGGAGAATCCCAATTACTTGGAGGTCCCATTCGACCTCGACTCTCCCAAATTCTTGTGCTTCCAATTCTTATTTCTCTACTCCTATCTATCAAGTGAGCAGAGTTAATGAATGGAGATACCATAACCTGATTGCGCCCATCAAGTTTCCTCCTTGAGGGGAAGAACAAATTCCAGTTATCAGATTTCTTGCCGGGCAGAACAGATTCCAGTGGCCTTCCGTTACCAGATCCAAAAACCTCTCTTTCCCTATCAAATTCTTCCCCGAGATGAGCCATCTTACGAAAGAGTGGAAAACGACCACTAACCTCAGCATAATCATCCTTAACAAAAGCTCTTCCACCGCCATTGTAGCTACCTGCAAGGCGTCCAGGTCCCCCTCGAGGAAGGGCTGAGCTTGGCCTAAACCGAAAGGGCCCAAACCCATTGATCAAATCGTTTCCTCCGCAGTCCACCACAATCCGATGCGGCGGCGGTGGCGGAGGAGGAGACCGAGACTGGGGGACGAAGGCGTGTCTTCGCTTTAACAGATCCAAGCAACCGCGGGCGACAAAAGGCGAATCAGAATCGAGATTAGGGATCGACATCCGGGTGCGGGACTCGTCGGTGTCGATGGTGACGACGTCCAAGCTGGCGCTTCGGTGATCGAAGGGTTTAGGAAGCTTCCTTCCATCGGGAATCGGGGGCTGTGCGGCTGGGGTAAGAGGGAGAAGCTTGAGATTGAGGCGGGAGACCCAGGAGGACGTGCGTAGGGTTCGAACTCGCCTGTCTGAGAGCGAGAAGGAGCCTCGGCGACCTTCGTCGTTGAGGCGGGCGGCGGAGCTCTTGCTGTCCGCGGAGCTCTTCGAAGAAGAATGGACCGGGCGAGTGGCCATAATCCGAAAGGATAAGACGAAGAAAATGAAACGGACGAAGCTGTTTAATAGGGAGTTATTTGATGGGCCGGGCTTCCTTCTTTATTTTGGGCTTTGGAGCTGATGGGCTGAGATTGAATATTTAATTTAGCCGGGTCCAGGTCCACAGGCTGGCTCACCAAACCGGGTCTAGTGCCGGACCGGTTAACCTGATCATTTTAATGGTGACTGCATTTACTCATCTTCTGTTTCTGGAGTCGAAGGTTTCGCCGTCGTCTCTACGAACAAACCCTAGCTAGCTCTCTCCGCTTCTCAGTCTACGTTTGCCGATATGTCGACTTTCGTCCCTACGTCGGAGGAGGATCCGGTGCTCGCCGTGGTTCGATTCACTTCCGAGCTTTCCTGGGCCGACGCAGGGCCTGAGGTAGGAAAGGAAATTGACCCTTCGATTTCTGTTTGCCTGCTTTTGTTTTTTTGATAAGGTGTTATTCTGACCTGATTTGGTTCCACATAGTTTACTGGATTCTGTTACTGATTTGTGTTTTTTTTTGGTTAAAGAGCAGAATTGAATTTGTAAAAGAAGAGTTTTTGTTTGTGATAGTTGATGATTTTGCACTTATGAACCCTAAAGGGAGGTTATTTTGTTCGCTTATATAATCTGTGAACGTAGAAGTAATGCACGTTCAGTTCCTTTTTTTTTTTTTTACAAGTTGCTTACTTGGGGAAGTTTTGTCTGAAAATTGTTTCATGGTTTCCTTGCTAGGTCGCGGACACTCAGGTGAATGGGTTATGCATGGAAGCGGAAGAGTTCATGCTTACTGGCAGATGGCTGGACTTGGCTTCTCTCATCCTAACCACGGTTGACTTGATAACATCTCGTGTATCTGAGAAAGGTATTACTTGCAATTTGAACAGATCTTTAAGCATTCCAATGTGATTAAATGTCTGACTTTTTTTTTCCAATACAAGGATCCTCCACTAGTCTTGTTTTAAGGACTTTTTATTTTAGTTACCTTCATCTTGTATCTTCTGCTAGGGGGGAAAAAGAATGGCAGAATGACCTACAATTCTCGCCAATGAATAACCTTAGAGATGTCTTCTTGTTCCTTTTTCCTTGCAAGACAGAATAATTAACCTTGTGTGTAGGAATTCAAGTGCTTGGGCTTTTATTTCTAAGATTTTAGATCGACGACTTTCACGAAAAAGCATTTTGTTTCTGTCAGGGAAGATCGTAGAGTTTCTTATATGCAACACATAAGCCTCTGGAAGTTCAAGGTATTCATTCTCTATTTGACCTAACTAGAATAGGGAACCATGTTTCCACTTCCAGCTTAAGCATGATGAAAGGACATAGTATAGGTATTCCTGTGAGGAATGCTAATGAAAAGGATTAGTTTCCATGTTGTTTTGTGAGAAGTTGGAAAAAAATGTTGATGTTGAATGAGTAAAAACAAGCTATTGGTACAATTTGAAACTTATGTATAGCTATGTGCCTGTGTCATACTTATTCAATCAACAATTGATCATGATTTCATAAATTTGCAAAATTCAAAGTAATATTCTACCTCCTTTTTTTTTTAAATTTGTAATTTTTCAATACTGTTCATCCAATAATATTCACATTGATGTCTTTATTTACTAGACTAGTACCTTCTTGAATAAATTTTTATATTTAAGAATACTTATACTGAGAAATTGGCAATCATGTTCTTAAGACAATTATTTTCTTCTTTGGGATCTAGTATTTAAATGTTGGCAATTAGGAAACTACATCTTTTAAAAATTAGTGCAGATGCGAATATTAAAATGGATATATGAGGGTATATGAAAAGGTAAACTTAAAAAATTATATTCAATAGCAATTAAGAGAAGCTACAAAAATGTAATTTAGAGAAAATAAGTGAAGATGTAATGGACATATTCCAATACTTATATCTAGACATTAAACAAAGTGAGTTTATTGGACTTGGAGATGCAAGAGGTAGAGGACGACCCAAAAAATTATAGTTGATGGAATTAATTGTGATTTACGAGTTGTGTCTTGTGATATAAGATATATGTTTGGACAACTGGCGTTTGGTTTCCATGGTTCATACAAAGAAATGCTTCAATGGGCATCTATTACTCAGTTATTAATTCTTGTGATGTATATGAAATAATTTTATCAACAGTTTTTTAGTATCAAGAAAAAAGTATTTATGAATTGTTAGCATGATATATGTATCTACTATTTAGCATAATCAATAAATTTTCGTTTTTCTAAACTTGCAACCTTCTTGAAATTAAAATTATTATGATATTAACACAATTATTATTAATATTTTTTGTAAAGCTATCCTTTAATTCCTTTGGTTATACAAAAGAAAACATTTTATGCTCTATAACATTAGCTAAAAGTTAAGATATGTCATTACATCTTACTATTTACCTTAAAAGACAATTTAGAACATTCATGCTTGGACACATAAAGGTTGTGAATATGTCATGGTAGATTTAAAAAATTTTAATTTTTTGTTTTTGCTTAAAACACAAATTCCTGCTTGTTTGTATATTGCAGATCTTGAGTGTATCTTCACTGTTATTTGCAATCTGGTAACAAGAGCCAATACCCCTGATGAAGCATTGGAGATGGCACAGTTGATATCTGCAAAAGTTGTCCAACAACCAACTGATAGACCAGCTTTGAGATTAAAGATGTGAGGTTTTCTTTTTTTTTTCTCCTAGGGTTTTATTATTCTCTGTTACTAACAAATGCACTTGTTTGAACCAGTTTGTTCAATCTCTACAATCTGCTAGAAAACCCATACAGCAAGTTCTTTGTTTACACAAAGGCACTTGATTTGGCAGCCAGTGGGAAAGTTACTGAAAACATCATTCCTTCATTTAAAAAGATAGATAGTTTTCTGCAAGAATGGAACATTGGAAAGTTGGACACGAGGCAACTTTTTCGGTCTATTTCTAATATTTTGAAGGACAACAAAAGGTGCGGAGAAAAAACCTATTGTTTTTCTTATACTTGTCTCTCGTCCCTATTTCTTAATATTCTTTTTAATTGCTTGCAGTTTGGCAAAAGATTCATTTGCCTTCCTGACAAGGTATTTAGCCACTTTTTCTGGTTCTGGTGAGGATGCCTCTTCTATGAACGAAGCTAAAGAAGAAGCTGTTCAAGCTGTCATTGATTTTGTTAGATCTCCAGATATAGTGCAGGTATCTCATTTGAGCAATTTTGTGCATCCATTGGGGTTTGAGTACTTAGTTTAATAGCTACTTAAGGTAAAGACAGGAAGAGAGACAGTCAATAAACAAGTAATAAATTCATTCTTAACATAACGAACCCCTTTTGTATCATACAAGAGACATTTTAAGAGTGTTCTAGGAAGACATTATGATGGTCTTTGTTACTATCTTACCAGTTGATGACATCGTTATCTGTTATCATCTGTTTATAACCATATTTATGGTAACCAAATTGAAATAGTATCTTATCTTCTTTGTATCCTAATTTGATATCTGGCCGAAATAAATAAAGTAGCCAGTGCACATTAGAATTTGCTCAGCCTAAAACTAAACTTTTAGAATCTGAAACAAATAGTTTGTTGGTAGACAGAGGCTTTGGTTTTTGGGACATGAGTCATGATGTCTTTTTTGTGAAAGACCACTAATCCAATATTTGGGCACAATAGAATTGTTTGCTTTTCAAGTGTTCCAATTTTGTGTTCAAAATTTTGCAATGTTGGTCTTGGAATTGTATTTGTGGCATTTATATATTAGTCATACGGTTCAACTTATATGTGAGCCATATATTCCTTGTCGTGATATTCTTGTAGTGTGATTTGCTTGATTTGCCCGCCGTAGCACAACTGGAAAAGGATGCAAAATACTCATTGGTTTACCAGCTTTTGAAGATATTCGTCGTCCAGAGGCTGGACGCATACTTAGATTTCCATGCAACAAATGCAACGTTGTTGAAAAACTACGGTATGATTGCACATTTTTTCTGCCTGTCCTATTCTTTCTACAATTCCTTGTCTGACATGTGGTTCTGCAGGTCTAGTTCATGAAGACTGCATTACAAAAATGAGGTTAATGTCACTTCTAGATCTCAGTTCCAACGAATCGGGAGAGATTCCTTATTATCTTATTAGAGACACTCTACAGGTAATAAAATGCCGCATATTATGCTTGTCACTTGCTATTCTTAATTATTGCTTTTACTACAGATCACGGACGATGAAGTAGAATACTGGGTTGTTAAAGCAATCACCTCCAAGCATCTAAGCTGTAAGATGGATCAGATGAATCAAGTTGTGATCGTCAGGTATGTGAACTCCACTTCCTCCCTAAGTTCGATCCATGTTGCTTGAACTTGTTGGATGAAGCCCTTCTATGGCTGTTTAACGTATCTACATGTAAACCTGACATGTCGTTTTCCTGATATGCAGCCGACATACAGAACGGGTATTTGGTTTGTCAGAGTGGCAAAACATTCATTCAAAGCTTGGTGTTTGGAAGGTAAAAGTCTCATTTCCTCTGTGTGATCTTGAGTTAGTAGTCTCAGATATATTACAAGTTCAAAGTGGTTGAGGATTTCTGTTAAATTCAAGACTGTATCAGTATTAATTTTCGTAAATTTTCTTTTCAGCGCAACATTGCAAATGTGATCAGCACACTTCAAGCAAACAAGATATCTGAAGGAGCACAAGGAGTGCAAGGACTTGCTATTCGTTGAACTATGCAAGTTTTTGAAATTTTTCTAGGAGATTCATGTATTCTTCTTTGTAATGTTTGAGAAAGGATTCACTCTTTAAGGATTTGTTCGCCATTCGACTTATGATATGGTCAAATGATATCACAACCTTTGAAGTTCAATGTTGTCAATGATATTAGGGAGTTCCAGGTTTAGAAAATTTTTAATGATCGAATTAAATGTTGATTTTTACCCTAAGTATGAATTTGATTAGTTGACTTGTCACTAATGTAAAGATTATCTGTTTATGATCTTTAATAAGTGAGATTTGTTATGTGATAAATATATTGTTAAAATGAGGGTATTAGTTTTTTCATTATTTCCTTGGAAGGGAATAAAGAACGGAAGAAATGTACAAGGGAAAATCTGCTTCATTTCCTCCTGTGCCTGATGTAAATATCACTCTGCATGTTTAGGACTAGAAATTCAGATCATATAAAAATAAATTAATTTTTTAGGTTTCTAAACAACTAATTCAGACATTTAGATTTTTTTCTTTCTTTTGTTTTTTTCGAGATTTGTCTGATCCTAGGGTTCACCATCCCCTAAGATATAATTGATTGGTTGAAATCGGTGTTGATCGGGATTGGGTCGTCGAGTACGAATTTTTATTGAAATCATTTATTGTTATATTTTTTTTATTTTTTTTATTTCTGAAGAGAATAAAAGAAGAATTATAAGGAAAATTGCTTTTTCGTTTCTGATTATTTCTTGATGTTTCTGAAATTCGATATAAAAAAAAAATTAATAGGTTCCATAATACAACTATCAACATGTTTTTCTCTTAAATATGTTTAGTTTTTTCTTAATTCATAAATTGTGAAAGGCCATATAAAAAATCTATCGTTGTATCATGAAATCAGACACCAAGCAAAAAAAAAAAACGAAGACAAATATTAAAGAAAATATGCACACCATAACAACAAATTTGAAAAATGATCATTGAACTTCCATTTGGTAGAGAATACGTAATGAAATCCAACTATTACACATTTATTCAACTTGTATGAAACGGTTCAGTTTCTATGGCTACAACCTCGCATATTTTTTCAAATTTTCTTCAGCTTCTTTTGCATGGTCTGGTACGGGCAAGTTTACTAAGAGCGTGACCCTTGCAGATGATATCAGGACCCCCTTTTCTGAGCCAGACTTCACGTCCATCTTCCATAGTTGCACCTCCCACACCTTATCCAAGAAATAACATCAAACAATTTCATTAATCATGTGCATTTGCTGACTGTTTGTATATATATTTTTTTCTTTTAATTTTTGTTGATATTTTCATCATAAAAATAGTAATAATAAAGAGAGGAAAAGGGGAGGGAGTCAGTGAACAATTGTAGAGACTCCATATCTGTCACCATAAAGAATGAAACTGTCTACATTAAAGGGTTGTGTAGTATATAAAAAAAGGACTCTATAATGGGCCTCTTCATGTTAAAGGGTTGTACTATAGAAAAAATGGAAGACTAATTTATGCTGTCATGATCTCATTTAGTTCTAATTTATAATGATTGATTTCTATTTCAACTTAAGAAATGGTCCCTAAAGATTAATATATAGTCGGATAGCTCAACCTTATTAATTACTAGAAAGATGCATTAAAGAATAAATGAATTGCAAGAGAGTAAAGACAGATATTTTATAAAAATTAATAATATCTATAGGCGGAACAAGTTTCCTTCCTAACTGAACTCCTTGACAAACTTCAGCAAGCTCCAGTTAACCAACCACCAATGGTCCCCAGAGCATGCCTAGGACCAGCAAGCTGACCGCGAGTTGCAGCTGCGGACCGGCTGCAATTCGTCCGATCTAGTAAAAGCGCTCGCTTTCAAATTTAATTATTTAATTTTTTTTCCAATCGATTAATTCTGAACGATCTGATCATGAAATTTTCTCATCTACATCAAATTAAAGACACATAATTAATATTTTTTAAATCCGATTCTCATTCGCCAGGTAATCAGCCTTCTTCATTCTAGTAAAACAAAAATTGCATTATTCGCCTGACGTAGGACAGTAGTCAGTGCTGACGAAAGGATATCATAATTACACTCAATAATTTCGAGAAGCATAAAGGCGGTGGGTCCCTTAAAGACGACGAGCGGCGCGACGGGCGTACGAATCTGGTAGGATACTGTCGCCGCCCGAACAAACTCTACGCCGGCAATTGGCGTTTGGTGGGAAGTGAAAGAGTGAACTACGAAGTATTCCACGGAATCCGGTGCTGGTGGAGAACAGGAGGAGTCGGGGGATTACTCAGCACCTATATTGTTATTAGAGTTCCTCACCCAAAAATGTACCCGCGGGGAGATTGGTGTTTGGCTGGCAAGGGGAGAGTAGGAAGGAAAAGAGTGGAAAACGATGGGTCCCACGGTCTCCGGCAGTGGTGAACGATAAGGAATATTCGCTCACCCAGAGACAATACCCGCGCGTCAATTGGTGTTTAGCAGTAGGGAGTCGCAGGAAAAGTAGGGCGGATATGGTAGCGTACCTGGATGGTCTTGCCGATCTGAAGCGGTGTGGCTTCGACGAAGACGCGGTCGCCGGATCGGGCGCTGCGGTGGTGGTTGATGCTGAGCTGAATCCCGGCCACTCGGCGGAACCCGGAGGCGACGTGCGCCCCGATGCTGGCCAGCGCCTCGGCCATCAAGGCGGATATGCCGCCGTGGAGGACTTTGAACGGCTGCCATCGATTTCAGCCATCCATCAGAGGGAGGGCGAGGGGCGGAAGAGAGGAGAGGGCAGGAATTAGTACCTGGCAGCAGGAATCGGTGACGGTGAGTCGGCCATTTACCTTGGCGGGGGAGATGAGATCGAGCTCGAAACCGATGTTATGGAGGGCGGCGTCGAGTTGGGAGGTCTTCGACTTGACCGGCGGCGAAGCGTTGCTGGCCATCTCTTCGTCGGCGGATCCGTCGCGGGGAGATCGATCGATCGATCGATGGGAGGATCTGTGGAGGTGAACAGGAAGGGGGAGGTCGCGATCAATAAATGTGGATAGGGATGAATATGAAGAAGGGTAGGTGAAAGTGGGCGATGATTGTGAATACAACCGTTTTGAAATTTTGAACCGCTCCGCCCGTAGAAGGGTGGGTGGAGATGCCGATCGAACAAACAAGCTCCCAAGTAGCGAGCGAGCGAGGGGATGCGAGTCGATGTACAGACTCGAGCTAAAAGTGACATTGGGTTGGGTGCATACTACATGCATTGGGTTGAGTGCTTAGAATATGTTGAAGAGTTAAAATTGACATCGAGCCTGCTTATTGCAGCCAGGCTGTCGATCATTTGTTTATTGCCTCCAGATCATTCCATCGTTTAAGTTTGTCAGCAAGCAATAAACAAAACAGAAATGATATGCCGTGTAAAATTGGCGTGAACGCAGCGTAAATGTGGAGTGCCACGTCGTTCATGCCACGTGGGCGTGCGTTTCGACGTGTTCTAATCATTCTCAAACCCTAAACCCATACACGTATCCTCTTCTTCCTCCCTCCGCCGGGACTTGTTGCGAGGGCGTTATACGAGTAGGGATGCTTCTCCATAGATCCGAGAAAAAAAGAGAGGATCATTACTTGAGGTCGAATGTTGCATGGCTCCGCTTCTCCGAGCTGATCTCGGGGTCTTCTGGCCCGAGCGATCGCGGGCGCTCCACTTCACCGAGGTGGACTCGGGACCTGACTTCCCGAGATGATCCTGAGAGAGATTTTCTGATCTGATCTTCAAGACGTGTTTACCGCGGACGGGAGGGAGGGGCCCTGGAGCTCCTCTTCCCGAAATATCTCGAGAACTCTGAAAGGTAATCGCTCAGACTCGTCATATCTTACCACGTAACTTCTTCATCCACATGTCTGTCAGGCTATTAACCCATCATATTATATTGTTTAATTTCAACTAATTTGAAAAATAAAACTTGTCAAATATATATTTCGATATGTACAAGAATATACATAATACATTAACATGCAACTTTTTTTTTCTCAATTTGATAAAGCAGATTCACTCGGATATTATTAGTCTCTTCAATTGTTTCCCGATTCTCCTACCTACAACTTCGAAAGTCGTCTTTGCAGCTACATCAATGCCTGAATCTAGACAAGGCAAATGTTTGACTTTAACATGATCGGGCAAAGCATAGTTGATATCAGAGCATCTACACAAAATCAAATTGTTAATAGAGCTAACTCGAGTCTCTCTACAATATCAAAGAGCAGCAGAAGAGAAGAGCCCTCAAAAATATGCGTGATACTTATACACTAGCACACTTCGACCTCATTACTTGGATGCGAAATGGATCATAATAACCGTCATGGGGCCGAAACTTACAAATTAAAAAAAAAAATAGCATCATAATCTTGAGGATTCTGAATCACAATCTTGTCTAGTAAGCATTACACACCGTCGTCGTCGGAATCCAGCAGCAGGTTCTTGCCCATCTTGCTTAGAGAAAGTAGTCGGGCGTCCTTCGTGTAACATCGGGCTCTCCTCTCCTAGGCGCTGGGTCAAACTGCAAGAACGATAAGATACTCTCAACCTATGTTAATTCGATATAAGCATACTATTTTTTGTAGAAAAAAATTAAGTAGAACAGGGTAACGACATCAAAGTATACTAAGCTAAAGAATCAATAAATTATGTACAAAACATTCCATTATACCAAAACATGACAACAGATTCACAACACCGTGTTCATTTGAAGAGAGAATTCAAGTAACTGACCTGAATAAAAGTCTGTCCTTTGCACTCATCATATTCCATTATTGATGCCATGTTCCCACACCGGTAACAATAATTCGGTGCGCTAAATATGGTAACCACCTTTTGTTCCTGTTATGCAGCCATAAAATTTACACTTGAAACTCATACATGGAAATGAAACGAAAACAAGTTCATCAGTGCAGAAAATTACGTGGCCCCAGTTATATCCCTCCATAACCAATTGATGAGCTCTGGCTATTAACTTGAGATTGTTGGTATGGTTGAATTGCTCAGATATATCCTGGAATATTCAATATGAGATGGTAAAGAGAAATCGATCCACACAGAAAAACAGAGAAAATTAAACAAGCGAGGAGAACAAACCTGGCCAAAAGTGTAGCCAGCGCCACGTGGAGAAATACCCCAACCACATCTATCGTCAGGGTCAGACCACAAAAGATCACACATGGGCCCCTCATGAGGAACTTCTTGAACACGATCAAAGCTCCTAATGCTATCAAGAGTTTCAACATTAGGAGATAATCCACCGTGCAGGCAAAAAATTTCAGATTCGACCTGGAAATACAATATTGTGTAGTTTAAATATAGGTAATTCGATTCACTGCTGCAAAATGAATTGGAATTGTTGGAAGAAGAACACAAATCATCTAATAATTGATCAAGACATCACCAATCAACTGAAAAGGAAAACAAAATCATTTTTACTATACTGTATAAACAGAGTATTGCAAACAGCCAAATAGAAGGTTTGTATTGAATTAAAATGGTACGAATTGTGAAATCAAGCAGTATACAATGAATCAGTTGTTAAAAGAGGCAGATAAAGAAAAGCAGATATTCCTTGACATAATATCCAGAGTGGCTCTCAGAGAAATGAAAACCATAAATGTCTATCCACCTAATTGCTAGTGTGTACAACGGATTTTAAGAAATAATTGAATATAAAAAATGAAGATGAGATGATTGAAATATTCAACCTCTACTAGTCTCATGTGCAGAATTTTCAAAGAAAAAAAAACTTCATTTATGAAGGAGGAGGGTTGTCACTTTACTTACCTTATGGTGCTCAACTTGTGAGCACCAAGTGTATTTTTTTTTAAAAAAAAATTAGCATAAATATTATAACCAAACCGAAAACCCTAAATTATAAACCCTAAGATCTAAAAAAAATATACTTTGTGCTCACAAGGTGAGCACCATAAGTTAATTAGGGTAACATTCTTGTATGAAGGAGATCAATAACAAAAGCCAGGTTCTTTTATCAACTTTAAATCAAACAGTAGTCTCATACTATAAGAAGAATCCAAATTTGATGGTGCACTCATCCATATGAGTTTTTCTTGAAAATACGATGCATTTTGATCTTTTTCTTTTAGTTGTGCATTATTCTCCCAACTCTGTTAGTCAATCAGTAACTTGGATACTAACAAACACCATAATAGTTTATTGGTTTCGTATTTGGGTCCGCGGTAAATCAGTAAAAGTAAACATTTTTGATAATGTGTGTGGGAATTGAAATGTGTGGTTTTTGGTTTAAACTAAACAAAATTGAACAAAACCAAATTTGTGTGTGTGTGTGTGTGTGTGATATTTCAATTTGAATCAATCAGTCAAAGTATATTATAGTTTGTAGTTTGGTTTCAGTTTGAAATTTTTTCCCCATATCTTAAGCAAAAAATAAACCAACAGTTACTATTGCAATATCTAATCAAGCTCTCATGAACCACAAGAACACTACAAGAAGAGGCAATTATGAGAACATGAACATAGGTAAAATGGGATTCAAAATAAACCTAACCATTCCGGCCATTTTGACTCTTCAATCGGGTAAAGACTTAACCAGCTTAGTGATTCCTAAAGAGGACCTAACACCAAAAGAGGATGATAAAAAAAGGAAAATCTAGCAAAACTTCTTGCACAATAAAACAAACCACTCTACAATAAGATTACTCAAAGGTGCATATACAGCTGAGAGAGAATCTCATATTTATCTTGAGTTCATTAAGATCCTCAAAAGCAGAGAAGTATCCAAACGAAAAAAATGTGAAATTATCTCAGTTATAATTAATATGAAACATTCATAACTAGCAGACTGTATACTTATAAATAAAGAATATTAGAATATTCAGTAAGCTTCTTCAAAATATGTTGAAGAGTACGAACCAATGCTGTCAATGGGAGATAATCAAAAAGATCTGTGAAGGTCTTCCAGACATTTGCATTTCCATATCTACAACAGAAAACGAATCCAATTATTATCAAAATTCTGACTGCAAACGTGAAAATTTGCACAACATTATAAATCAAAGAAATTAGATCTTTGAAGGCAATAACTTTATACTGTGCAAGCAACTTAAACATCTTTGCATGTCAAATATAAATATGCATACAAATCAATGTTAAAACTATTGTGTTGATACATGATATGACATCAAATCACCAAGAAAATATAAAAC
Organism: Boesenbergia rotunda; assembly: GCA_024364735.1. Classification (NCBI taxonomy): domain Eukaryota; kingdom Viridiplantae; phylum Streptophyta; class Magnoliopsida; order Zingiberales; family Zingiberaceae; genus Boesenbergia; species Boesenbergia rotunda. The sequence goes on along the minus strand of JAGFNQ010001294.1, from coordinate 112,600 downwards.
ATAGAAGACAGTGGCGAAACATATATTATAAGTTTCCCTTTTCAAGAAATGTGCCCTTTTTCTCTCTTTTCTGCATTTATTGGAAAGGTAAAGGGAAAAAGAGAGCTGAGAGTATTTCAGGTAGCAAATAGCAAACAAATAATTAATAGCATATTTCTATGCCCTTTTTCTCTCTTTTCTGCATTTATTGGAAAGGTAAAGGGAAAAAGATAGCTGAGAGTATTTCAGGTAGCAAATAGCAAATAAATAATTAATAGCATATTTCTATGTTTGAGAAAATCTTATATACCAAAGGCAGTATACACCAATACCAAACTCAAGTGTCTAACTCTATTTGCTGAAAATCTCACTTGCAGCGCCAAAACTAAAATACAAGGAAAATGTATCCACATGACAGACCAAAAATAGTCGACCAGCATGGTTACTCTTGATCTAACTTCAAGCATCAATCTGCCAAGCCATTTTACAAAATCTGATGTGAACAAAGAGTATGAGGAGGAGACAGTAACTCACCTTTATATTGATGTTACCACAGAAATACAAGATAAACTTAAGCATAAAAGCAAATGTATTGCACATGAAACACTATCAACTAATTCTTCTCTTCATATATTCTTCTCTAACATCAGGAATACTTATGTAACAAAGTAGGGTAAAGTTGCGTACAATAGACCCTTCCCTGGTACCCGCATGGCGGGAGCTTCATGCACCAGGTTGCTCAATGACAGGAATACTTATGTAACAATAGATGCAATAATAAACGCGAAAATAAATAAATACAAATTAAAAAAGTTTCTGTAGGGAAGATATTAAGCTATAAAAAAGATAGTCACGCAAATCCGAGAAACACACAAAGCAGGGCTTACTTTCTCAGGCATTCGTCATAAAATCCATAAACTTGGGTAATCTGCAATAACAGGATACAAAGTTATATTCTCAAAAAATAAATGAGGTGAACCTAAGCCCGATAGTACGTCAGCAAGACAAGAAGTACAACAGGAAGAAATCAATATTTCATAAATACTACCTACCATAAAATAGGATATGAATATGCCAAACTGAAACTATTAGGAACAATGATATCTTATTATGCAAAGATTAATAGGTTAGAAAAAAAAATTAACATAGGAAAGAACAACAAACAATTATGCTATATACCTGACGACTCTCATGGTTTCCTCTGAGAATGGTAATTCGCTGAGGATAACGCACCTTGAGAGCCACCAAAAGCTGTTCATACAAAACCAGTTGATCAAGACTTCACTGCTTTTAGAAAATAAATACTGACAAATGCTAAATAAACAATAGTAGAAAAGTATTTTTTATGATAGCCAATTTATAAAGAACATAGAATACAAGATCAACAAATGGAAGGAAAAACTTCAAGAAAGTCACATAGAACAATCAAGCAATAATGTTGTTCTAAGATAGATTCTGTTTGTGACACCAGAAACTAAGGCTGGCTGACCAAAAAAGTATTAATTCTGTTGGGTGTAGCATCTGACGAACTTCGAACTAAGATTGTACAATTTTGTAACTTGAAAAAAATATATATCAAGAAGTATGTGAAACTTATTAATACAATGTAGGCAATTCCGTAGGAACGAGAACAAGATACTTTTCTTACCGTAACTGTCTCAACAGAATAGTACCCACGATCCACATAATCACCCATAAATAAGTAATTGGTATCTGGACACTGAAAAGAATAAGATGTGATTAAATCCATGAACTCATTGGGATGATTAAATGGTCATGATAACTCATTTAGTCGGTTCCTAATTTTCTAACTCGAACAAGTACCTTTCCACCAATTCGAAATAGCTCTGCAAGATCATGAAATTGTCCATGAATATCACCGCAGATTGTCACAGGACTTTTCACTGACTGCAATACATCCAAAATTGTCATGTAAAAGTTGCTGACTAGAGCACTTAAATCAGAAAATGTAATCATGTGCACAGTGATGCTTGTCCAATACTTGGTTCAAACAGAAAAGAACAAACTGCCTTAAATCTTATTTGATATGAAAAAGCTTGACTTCCATTTTAGAAAATCTCAATTTATATTTAAAATAGTTAGATTCCACCAATCAAGAAACAAATTTCTATTATTTAAAATAAATTTAATAAATCATTAATATTTATCATTCTAGATTTATATACTTAACTAATCAAACTAAAAATTGCTATAAAATTCAACCCGAACAAAAACAAGTCATTTCAGTTTGGTTAGGTGGCTTCACTAGAACTTCGGTTCATAAAAGGTATATTAAAAACTTGTTGGTTTTACTAGGTAGATCAGATCCAGTTTGTCTATAATAGATTGGATAGTCCCAGATGAACAGATTTTACAAGGAAAAGGGCAAAGAAACTAGAAGGAAATTAAATTTTAAAAAAATGATCAGAAGTACTGAAGTAGGAAGCATCATTGATGTAACACCAGCAGAAATATGATAAACGTGTGCCTCAACCGAGTTGCGTGCTTCATTCTGCGTCTCCCAATGAGAAATGATTGTAGAAAATCAAATTTTCATTAATTGGAAGGTTCTAATAAAAAAGAGAGGTTTCTTTAAAAAGCCTCAATCATGACTGTAATAAGTAAAAATTAACCTACTCCAAAGATACTTAATCAAACTTGGACGTATTCTCTAAATAACATTTCTGAAATAGTATTTAAAATTACTACTTTGCAATGACTTGATCAAAAAACACCAATAAAAATTAAAACTCGCCAAGTTAAAATTTTCAAAGTCCAATTTACAAAATGTAAACCTCATAAATCACCTATAATAAAGAAAGATCAAGGCCAGTATTACAGTGAACAACTTCAGGAATCTTCAAAACTATTTCTACAAGCTGATCTCATTATCGAGCTGAAATAAAACAATTATATACTTTAATAAGGGCCTTAACTAGATTGAATAGCTTATTTAAAAGACGTAATGTCTACCTGAACATTGCTTTCTTCCATTAACACCTCCTTAGCTTTCTCACAAAGCACCCTAACCTGAAATTTTATTTTTTTTAAAAAGTGATAAATCTAGTTATTGACTCAATCATAAACTGCAAGAAATTTCAAATGTTATTTTGATAGGGAAAAAGAACACTGAACAAACACTGGACTGCAAAAGCTAATGTTTTAACAATGAATAACTCATTATGAATTTTTAGCAATTAGCAAGATACAAGAAGGGAATAGAAGCATTTACCTCTATTCCATGTTGATAGAACAAACAGTTAATGCATGTAAAAAGAGGCGTCCAATATCTTGAGCAATATTTCATAAATTTCCAGAGGCTTATGAAAAGATACAATAGAAACAACTACGTATATTTTTTCTATAGAACTTTCAAGAAAAATCAACTCAATCAAAAACTGAATCCTGAAATGACATGCTGAAAAGATAAACAATTTCTCATCGTTTCTAACAAATTAAAGCATTAATAATTGTATCAAGGCGAAATAATTAAGTCATGTCGATAATGGGATAAATAAATCATGAGATTATTCATTAACAAGTGACACTAACCCACCCCATAGTCCATCAAAGAAAATTAGAAAAGAAATATGGACTGGCCAGTTCAACATTAGCACTTTCAAGTTTGGGAAGAGCTCAAATTTCTCTACAAACTCTATTATTTAAAGCTTGAATCATAGGATACGAGGAACAATCCAGGGAACCGGATCAAAGACCTGCAACCGAATCAACTCGTTACGAAGAAAGATAGTCTAAAGATTAAAATAGATCTAACGCCAATATCTACCATTTTACATATACAGATCCCAGTAATCACTAAAAAGAAACATGTCAGCCAAACCACACGCCATAACAGCATCGCAGATCTGTAAATTGCTAAACGCCCACACAACCTCAGATCTGTAATGAATACACATGAATCGAGCAGAAAACCCCAAAAACAAAGATCCCAACCAGAGAGGGAATAAATCGGAGGGGCGATCGGACGAAAATAAGCGAGGGAAAGCGCGAGACGTAACCTCCTGTTCGGAGAGCGGCTTGCACTGCATGAGCTGCGCGATCTGCTCGTCCAGGTTGCCATGGATGCCCGAGGCCGGCACTGGACTCACGCTCATCTTGTCCTCCTTATACAAGTCACCGCCTCTCTCGCTCGCGAGACGCCTCCGCAACCCGGAATTGGCACCTTATCGCGCTGCCTTTCGACCGCGACGAGCTCCTCCTCGCTCTTCTCCCTGGCGAGCGACGAGCCGTAGCTTCGAACGACGACTAGGAACGTGGGAACCCTCGTCGATGGTGGAGCCTGCGTCGTGGCCTGTGGATTTTGGGTTCGCTATCGTGTGGAATTTGAGGCTCGTCGCTAAGAAATGATACGAACCGTTTTCGATTTAAATACGATTAATATCAATAATTGAAAAATCACATGACACACGATTCTTAATTAATTTATATTTATATAATAAAATAAAATATAATAATTTCTCTAAAATCTACATGAGCAAGGACTCATAACTTGACGAGAAATCCGTATCTATCATTTTTATCCGATTTAGATGAAAATAAAATAAGTAGAACGTACTTAAAAAAAATTCAGGTATGAAAAGACATCAATCAAAGGTTCTACTTCTATAATCCATTTTATGACGTCATAAATAATGGAAAAATTCATAGAATCACAGATAGAAAAATCAAAACTTCCCGGGAATAGCCAAGAAACAATTCACACAATATAAAGAAGTATAATTTTGTGTGTTTTTTTAATCATAACTATTGCACAAATTATTCCTCAACAACTCTCGGCATCAACTATAAACCACTTCCATCTAACAAGCTTGGTACATTTTTCATATCGGAAGAATAAACAAATCAGGGCACTCGAAACAAACGCGATGAAGAGTCGAAAACTGCTAATGAAAGTAAGTCACAGTGAGATTTGTTTACTTATTCGGGGATTCGGGATCCATCTCTGCGTGCTGTGCGACAAAAGGAGATCGCTGGTGCTGATCACTGGGGACTGGGGAGTCCTCGCGTTGTATCAGTAAACACCCGATGAGGCGATCAAAGAGCAGGCAGAAGGGGGAGCTCAGTTGAGTGTGTAATGAATCCGTTCGAGTAGGTGAACAACCTGGTTGGTGTAGAGAGGATGGCGATGCGACTCTGAAGCCAATGCATGGGAGTTTGACCCGCCTACTGATGAAGCGAGCACAGATTCTTGCTGCATGCTTGTTAGCTCCAAGAACTGCATGAGCATGTCCCCGTCGAGTATGCTAGGTACGCCCGCCTGCATCTCAGAACTTAATATATCTTAGAGATCACAAGTAATTACAATAAAGGCAACCTTAGAAAAGATTTGGATCCAACAATTTAAATTACAATAAAAGATTCATAAAGACGGCTTCATATGAGCATAAAACAGCAATTGCACATACCGGAAATCCACGCCCACGGTATTCCCTGTGGTTGTTTCCTAGAACAGGAGAAGTCATAGAATGAACTGCAAGTCGATCTTGGACAGCATCTAACAATGCATATTCTTCACTGCAAAGTAAAATACTATTAGCAGACGACAAATTATCCTACTTTAATTTAAGATGTTCAAAACCGCAATATCATATGTTGTATTGTCTAAAAAAGCAGAACAGCAGGCTGTTCATGCATGCAAACGAAAGCCGATCAATCAAGATACTAATAAAAGAAGTTAGCAATGACTTAACTCTAGAAGCAGTAGCCAACGGAAAGATATTTAAAGAAGATGATTTAGCTGGGAGAAGAAAAAAAGCACATAAAAGATGCATAACTGATGACTACTATTGGATCTGAGAGCGGGTAGTTCATCTGACCTTGTAATAGGAATGAGGATGAAGACACTTCCTAGCAATGTGCTTGCAACAATACTATCATAGGATGATTTCTGAACTATCTCCGCACCGATAGAATTATTGGGGATATTATCTACTGGAAGTTTACATGGAACTGGAGCCTACAGAGCACATTAATTGATTAGAACAAGTCATTCTAAATAAAATAGAAAACTTAATTGACAAAAACAACCCAACATAAAAAAATTGAAGAAAAATAGAACTGATAAGTCTCAACCAGTAACAGAAATGATAGAAACATTTAAAGGAAAACACACACACACACAAAAAAAAAAAGATGACAAATCTGCTTCAAAAAATTTTGGAGGCAAGGAAGTTCTGCGATTGCAAGTCATAAAATATGATCAGCAATTAAAATAAGAGCATTAATAGTGACCTCATGCACAACCAGAACCATTGGCAGAGTAGAGGACGGCTACAAAATTGCACTTCCGGTTACCTTCAGTTTTTCACATCATTATTAACTATTAACCAAAATAATTAAGCTTTTGGAACCACTGGTATGGAATAACTAGGATGTTAATTTAATACAGAAACCAAGAAGGGCATCTAATTTCACCCAAACACGAGTTAAAAGCACAGCATTGGAAGAGTTCAAAGTTTGATCCAAGTAACTAACTAAACAATTGTTTATCTACAGTACACCAGAAGGTTTAATTTTCCTTTTAAAGATAACCTAACTACAAAGTCATTGAGGCATACTATAAGTTTGATCACACAATATCCCCAGAAGATAACATCCTAGAAATTACCTTTACAATGCTCATAACAGTTTCACCCATATAAAATGAACAATTCAGCACTAGGTTCTTCTCAGGGTATTCATTGGCTGCAAGATACAATAACAAATTTAACATAGTCACGTAGAAATATAGCAAAATGACTACATTAGGCAAAAAAAAATAGTAAAAAAAAACTGGAAATACAAAACAAGAACCAACGTAAGTCACCAAACTCATGCAACATCATCATGAGTGGCAAAATATCTATGATAATAGAAATTAGGTGTAATTCCAATACAAAATAAATGTAAGAAAAGACATGGAGATGGTATGGGCAAGCCTAAAGATGATCCATCATATCTATAGTCAGAAAAGTTGAATCTATTGGAACACATTGAGTTAATCTTCATAGTCATTGGCATGCTTAAAGATGATCAATGATTAATGTATTGTGAGACTCATAATACATTGATTCGATGTAATATAAAATAATTTAATTAATTTGAATATTGACATTTGTGTGCATGTATTTCAATATTCACATCCATTAGGATGGAAGTTATCTTATAAATTTTGTATGTCTCTTTGTGATGCAAATATGCACATCTTAATGGGAATGGAAAAAAAACAATTTTTTAGAAAGATGGGCAAATGGAAGTTTAACTTATAAAAACTTTACATCTGAGTGAGAAATTATTATCCATTCCACAAGCTAGAAATGGCATTTGAAAAGACAAAGCTTACCTTCTAAAGTATTGGGACATGACAAAACAGAAATGTTCCCTTTACGATCTGATACAATGGCAGTATCGCGATTCATCAGAGCGCAATCAGCAACCAATCTCTGAGCAGGATCAGAATACAAGAGTTCTAATTTTTTAACATCCTAAGCATAAAATACATAAGAAAAATTAGTTCAAAGTGAAAAATCAAGAGATAACAACACCATAACTATCTTTTCTCTTATATGCCTACAGAGGCTTACAATAAAACATTTATAGCTTAGAAGAAAAACCATACCGCATGATATGAATAAAAAAGGATACCATCACGGCAATCACCAACTGCTATTCTATTATAAAATGTCTTCAAACAAGTAATGGCAAAACGTGTCCTGCCCGTAGCAAACTTTCTCAGTCGCTGAGGGTTCTCATTTGCAAAGCCAAAAACATTAAGCTGTTAAAACAAATAAGTGACAATGAGCTTTCTTAGATATTTAAATGGGGAAAAAAATGAATTAGAGTCAAGTGAAGACATTAGTTGACATGAGAGATCAGAGAATACACAGCTATCCTCAATAAAAGAGTTTCTAGAATGATAACTCACAGTATTACCAGCAGAAGCCAAGATAAACTGGTCTAGATAAGAGCAGACTGACAGTACAGCACCAGATGCTAAGGCCTGGGAAACTAATCGCAATTGCCCTGCCCCAGTTTCATCAAGATGAATACCATCACAACAAGTATCACCTTGGCTGCTGCACTGACTATTAAGTGACAATTCTTCACCAGCATGGCCAATTATCTCCCCAAATGTAGAGCCACTTTGGGAAGAAAGATTCAAATTAGAGCAGTGGTTTGGGCTCCCCTCAGAACTATATGTGAAATCCAAGCTCAACACAATCAGTCGGCCCTTTGTACTGTTTATTCCCAGTAGAATACATCATATAAGTATAAACATTATATATGATGAAAAAGTGTAGCCCCTTTCAACATAAATAAAACAATGTAAAAGTTTAAATGTACATGATCATTATATCTAAAAAGTATTTTGTAGATAAATTCTCCAGTTCTTCAAGAAGAACACAAATTAAGCATATAGGCATTCGCTTTAATGCATGGTCGAATGACTATAAAGTCTATAAAAAAAAGTAATGCAATTTCAAAATTGAAGTGTCTCATTACAGTTTATGGATATTTGTTGTAGATTCAACTTTTATCGTGATTCCTAATTGGAAAACAACTCTTGATGATGCCACAGAGATAAGATTCATGTAGCAACCCCAAATAGTTGGAACAAACACTGATAATTCCTAACTGGAAAGTACTCTTGAATACCTATGTTAATGGAGATTTTAGGGTGTTTAATCTATATTTTCTCCTTTCCTAATATCTCCCCAGCGGCTGCAAAAATTCATAATTCATAAAATTAGGGTGCTATGAAACTTTCACCACATAAGGGAACTTTACTGGAGTACTTTCTGAATCTGTATATGATGGCAACTCATAAAGAATTCCTTCTCAGTTCTAGCCTGTAATCTGAATCAGAACTCTAGCTGAAATGGATTGCCAGAAAACCTGCTTAGAGGTTGTATTATGTCTAAATTATAAGTCCTTTTCATTAACTCATATACCACTGAATTTTTTTTCCCAAACCAAACAAACAGCATTCATCAACCTCTCCAACTTTTAATGAAAAGGTCAATGTCATATAACAGATCAATTAGCATTCTGGTAACAAGGCAGCATTTGCATGTACCAAATGCAAAGATATTATGCTGTCACATGTTTTCCAATGCAAGCTAATCCCAATGTCAAGACTACATTTTCTCACCGTTGACTTTGCATGAACCCCGTGCTAACACCAACCACAACAATAGTAGATATTTAGATACCCAATACACCTAAACATTACTACACCAATCCCTCGAGAACATCATAAATGACAACTGTTCACTACGTTATCTTACAAGCCACATGTCAAAGTAATGCAGATGTGCAAAGGAAAATGTGACAAGGAAGTTGCAAAGTCGAGGATTTGCAAACATAGCTTAGGTAGAACAGCCATTCAGATAACTGCCATTAATTTATTTAATTTTTCAAGAAAACCAGTCATTTCTGTGAAAAAAAGCAAGAGGCATAGAACATCCGGGCATGGAAAGTCCAACAGAAAAACTCTAGATTACGAGAGTCCATTGGACATCTGAAAACAATTGGCATGGTCTTCTTGCAAGGAAAGATAACACAAGAAATTCAACTGCGAACCTTTCAGCTTCACCACTAGGCATAATAATCCTGCCAGAAGATTGACTGGTTCCAACAGCCAAGACTTGCTCATTTCCTACCTTCACTATTTGCATGCATTTTGCTGTTTCCCCAGGTTCACACTGAAATTTTGAAAGCAATGTTCCACTAAGGGGATCTACACGACATATGTCTGATGAGCATGGTCCACCCTTTAGTCCAGTTCTCAGCACCAATAAAGTTTTACTTTCATTATGATATAAAAGTTTCCTTGGAGTGCCATGAATGGAAAACTTTTGCACATTAAGTCTCTTGCAATGTATCATTTCAACCTGCATGACAAAGAACCAAGTGCAGGAGCATAATGATAGTTCTTGAGGAAAAAAAAAATATCTCCTACAAAACTTCAACAGCACATAAAAGAAATGATCAGGACAGTCAGCCTAAGTGAAGTAAACTAAATCAGAACCCCTTGTATTTTTCAACGAGCAAAAGTATTCATTTACTATTAAAGAAAATAAATGCTGAAACAAGAAATACAATCTACAGCAAAGAAAAGGCAATGACCAAGTTACACAAATATCATTATTTGCAAATCTATTACTAACAATATCAACCTCACAACACAAAAATATAACTAAACAACTAGACTTGTCAGCACCTCAGAAAACTAGCAATCAGGCAACCCAACAAAGACACCACACTACTACTCCCAAGCCCCTCCCAAATATAAAATTCAATTTAAAGAATCCCCCTCAGAATATCAGCAGCTAAAAAATTGGTTAAGGCATCACTATAATAAAGCAATCTATAAAGATAAGTGCATATCCTTAGTTTTAACAGCAATCACCAATTACACTAGCAGAAAGAAGATAATGGTCAGTCGTCAATTATCAAACCAAATCTAAAACCAGATTTCTAACTCAAAACCAAGAGTTCACAGTTCTGTAACAATCTTATTATTTCTATCAATGATCAGAAATTATGTTAGTGTATACACATCACTGAACAGGTTATATTAAAGCAGCAGTATTCATTGGTTAAGATGAAAAATTAAAAGTTGAATAAGATAAAATCAAGTATAGGGCATCTACCAGATGTAAGCTGTTTTCTGCAACAAACAGAACCCCCTTAGGACAGTCAACAGAACTGACAGGAGTCACATGAGTAGCAGGCTGAAATGAGATAGACGTATATGCAAGGCTGTGCCTTGCTGTATATAGTAACCAAGGCCTATCACTGAGTACAATTATGTCTGCATCAATTGATTCTTTCATTGGTACCAAAACAGCAGGAGTAATCCCTATGCGTCGAATAGCAATCAATTGCAAAAAAATAGGCGTGGGAGGTTTAGTATGTTCCATTGCACTATAATAAGAATTTAAAGTATCCACACTTGATGAAAGACTTCCAAAGTCATTAAAACAAGACCTAGTAAAACCACTATGCCTGCTTGGATCTGTCTGAGCAGACCACTCGAAACGAAGAAGCATTCCATTTCTCAGCCCAGCGAGAACATAAGGATGATCCACTGATACAAGCCTAACATCTTCTGGAATACATCCACTAATAGGACTACCAAGTGCATTGCTCACTTCTATAGCTCCTACAGCAATCACTCTGAACACATCTTGATGGGCATATGATAGAAGTTCAACTGATGGCTTATGTGTACCAATGACAAAAGCAGTATTAATATCACATTTATCAATGTGACTAGTTTCATGAACCTTGACATTTGGTGTAACTTCTGAAGCCAAATGTTTAGAATTGGCATTTCTCAATGGAATAGAAATGCAAGAAACTTCATACTGCAGTCTGACATGCTGAATCTCATATATTTCAAAATTAAATGCTGATATTGATCGGACACCAAGAATGTAAAGAAAGCAAGGATTAGAGGTAGCTACAATTACCAAATTTTGACCTACAGCACCAACACTAATTGTCATATTATTGGGAGACCAACAAGAAAAAATTGGTTGAGAAAGAGGTATGCCCTCGGGATGAGCAGATGAAGAAGGTAAACAGAGTTTTACACCACTCCTATGAATTTGTACAAGCATTCTATCAGCAAACAAACCACAGGCCAAAGTACATACATTGGGCTGAAAGCCAACTGCTTCACTTACATCACTGAAGCTTAAACCAACCGATAATATTCTAGTTTCTTCAACAAAAGACAAGACAAGGAAAGAGTGATAAGAGTCACTTTGTTTCATCCTCAAGGTCCACATACCAGTTACTCCAGGATAAATAGGTGCAGTCCTCAAAAGCTTTTCTACACATATACCACTTCGAACAGTTCTTAATGAACCTCCAGGATTCATTCCACAACAAGCAAACATTTGATCTTGGTTCTCATCGTAATAATTAGCAAGTGATATATCCAAAATTGGAGCTATATTTTGGATGGAACTTTTGTAGGATAATCTATCATGTTCTAGCTTAAGAACAAACCCATCTCCCATCTCCACTAGACCTGCAATTAATCCGAAACTTGTCCATAGGAGTGCTTTACAAGCCATGCCCTTGTAGAGACAATCTGACAAATTAATTTGAACTCCACCAGCACCAGAAGAAATTTCAACCTTAAATAATTCCCCGGTGTCTAAACACAATAGCAACTTAGAATCCAAAGAGGTAGCAGGTTCCCAAGTCCATGAGCATACAAGCTTAGTAGTTGAAGAAAATTTTCATTGCTGCTATCAATGCTCATAGGATCAGCGTTTTTATACATATCAGCTGCTGAATCTTTTAACTCCAGCAAAGCACAGGCAGCAACATTAAACATACCTTCATCATCAACATCTAATACCTTACAAGACTCATCAAAATAACCTTGATCTTCAACCAAAAGAGGTACATCAAAGCTTAGCTTGTGGTAGCAACAGACATTTTGAGGGTCTGTAAGATCCATCAAAAGCATCTCTCCTATTCTGAAAAGAATAGCAAAGCCAGGGAGATGAGGGATCGCAGATATATCAAGTGCTAAAGGGCCACTTTCAAAATATCGAGAAATTATTTGAATAATCCGTGAATACGGATCGCATCCAAACAATAGCAAGTCATTCGTTAAGGAACCTTTCCTGCATTATATTAATTAGAACTGCAATCAGAGGAAGGCAAAAGCATCATTTGAAGAATGGAGAAATAATAAATTTGTTTGAGATACATTTACAGCTTCTAAAGGTTCACAATAAAATCCAAGTCAGAACTGAATCACACCTGTTCATAATAATCGCCATAAGGGGATTATATCCTTTTGTCTGATAAGTACCATGTGAAATGAAGCACATACTCCATATTGTACCCCGGACAATGGTGCCCAAAGTGTCCCGTCCATTGCTCGCATCAATTTTGCTTTCCGGAGGATAATAAATTTTCTGAAATTATGACATGGAAGATCTTCAAAATCTGAAATAAGTATATGCCATATTAGACAAGCAAGAAGACAGAACCTGGTTTGCAGTCTAGATCAGAAGCAACATCTTTTAATCATTTGTAGAGACTCACCTCATAAACAACATTCCTTTCGGAAGATATGGCTAGAGATATTAGTGCAAATTGATCTTCATATGCACTAACAGCGACAAAACATCCTCTGCAAATGTATAAAAAAAAAAAGAGGAAAGCTAGCTGAAAATGACCATTAAGGTTACTACAGCACATGCATAAAGCCAAATCATAAGAGCATATAGGAAACAGCAATATGAGACTCAAAATGTATTCTCATAATTACGAATAGAAACTGGCATGAACTTATGTACTGGTGCTGTACAAACTAATAAAACTTCCAGAATTATCATGTTATTTGCTTATTGCTTAATGACTAGAACAGTAACTGGTAGGACCAGACAAAAAAGATGGTTCGGTAAAGTTTTAAGTCAATGTGTAGACATGACATTTTGCAGTCTAGTTAAAGAAAGAAGATATATCACTTCATCTTTTTTCAGTCTAGAGTTGAATGGAGGGATAAGATTCAAGTTACCAACCAATGATCCAGGACTGACATGGCTTCTTCTTGTTATATAATCAAAGTCACTAGTTCTAAAATTACCCGTAAAGCTAAAACATTGGCAAAAAAACAAATTATATGTTTTGGAGTACATATAATACTTTCCGCTAAATAAATAAATAATATAAATATATATATATATATATATATATATATCCTGACAAACATAGAATCAGTTGAAGTTGGAAGTTGAAATCCCTACATCCAAATTTACAATAGTGAAAAAGGATTGATGTGACAGTCTAAAATGAAGAATTAGAAATTCAGTTAGATTCAAGTCCCCATGGATCATGAAGTGTGTCAAGTCAACCTTACCTATTCCTGCAAGGTCTAGCTTTCTGTCATCATCATCATCCCTGCTCCTCACATGAAATGAATCCCAATGGAGAAGAAACCTTGATTAATGATTATCTATCAACATCCTGCTTACCACCCTCTAAGCCAACAAGGGCAGGGGAATGAAAAATGTTTTCAAGAGTGATCTCCAAGGACAAGTTTAAAAATGGTAAAATTTTATTATTTCCACCAATGAGATATTGAATACTCCTACTCAATGCAGTAACACTTCTCTCTATCTCTTCTATGATAGAACCATAAAATAGCATAAATCTAGAGTTCAATTTTAGGCAGTAATCTCTCGAATCTTCAGACAAATAAAAAACTCAAATAATTAGATTCAAGAATACAATACTTTTTCAGTAATCACATTCTTGATCATCCGAAACTTTGTGAAGTCTGATCTAATAATAGTTTTTTAAAAGATGAACACATTTATGTATCCAAAACCTTGATATTTTAATTCATTAACTGTGGGTTTCCTACGAGGGAAGGAAATGAAAAAGAAAATAATTTTCCGTCAACCGGAAAGTTGGATGAAAGGAAAAGACTGGAAAAATCTTTCCCTGGTTTTCTCTATATCGCTTCCATCCAATTTGGCACAAAAACTCACTTTCGCATGGAGTGGAGTTCAAATTAAAGCTTAAAAAATTAAAAGAACTCTTTTTTATCAAATCTTTTTTTAGTTTATGTTTTCTTTCTTTATTTTTGATGAATAAAGTTTTAAAACCCCCTCATCTTTTCTTCCTATTTTTAATTTATTTTTTCTTTCTTTCCCTAGTTGTTTACTTCATTTGAGAGATAGAGCCTAAGAGTAGACTTTTGTTCTTGCAATATTACATCCTAATGCGTGAATCCACAAAAAAATAGAATTAAACTAAATTTTTAACCAAGTAGAATCAGGCATGCAACTTAGTTGAATCTACTATATTATGCAGGGCATCCAACAGATGAACAAATCAATTCCACTAAGTTCAATTACTGCAATGTAAACTGAATGCAAAAATAATATTAATCAAGTTAACTTAATTACAAAATACCAAGAACTTGAGATCATCAATACCAAGAAATAATCCACTAAAAAATGAAGATATGGCCAGTACTACCCAGGATCAACAGCTAACATTCTACCTAGTTGATGCCTTGTATTTCCAGGTTTGGATAATTCAATATGCGACATTGCAAAGAACCTACCAAAATCAAAGAGAGCCAAAAAAAAATCATGTCAATTAACAAAATCATGATACAAAGCTGTATCTAAAAGTGAAGTCGTGTCTATTAATCAAAAGACAATAGCTCTATAACAACCTATGCATCTCTGAGCAGAAAGTAAGCAATGAAAGTTTTCCAGAATCAGAGAGAGCAAGCAAGATGTCTTTTCCTTGTCCCTGCAAAGGAAAGGAACATCATCAAGAATAAGCGCACCTACTTATATGAGATCAAAAAGCCCATTAAGAATAATGAATATGGAATAAAACGTTAGTCCCGATAATAATTGTATAAACAAATAACAAAAAAATAAAATTTAAGGAAAAAACAGAGTACTTGACATGGAGGCACCTGGTATTTGTCCTTCCAGGGTAGAACTGCAATGTCTTTAATTGTACCAAAAACACTTTGTTCAAATAGTGATTGTATGATGCCATCTTCATTAATTGATGCCAATTCTAGTGATGTTTCCTGAGAGAGGTCAATAAATTTAAGAGATATATAGAAAAATTCATATTAATCGATATAGAACTCATCAAAACGATGGGATCATTTTGAGTTTCAGGACATAAAAGGACTATTTCCTATTAAGTGTGATATTTAATGTTAACAAAAAAAATCCATCAAAGTAATTAAGTCGATGAGGAGGGGGGGGGGAGGGGGGGTTAGGTGATGAATTGACATTTGTTTTATGTATTACAAGTTAAAACCAAAAGAGCAACAGCAAAAACAAGTCCATTTCAAGATGAAAGATTAACGCCTTAGAGAAATTGATGGTCGCTTATTTGATAATTCCTAAAAATACAAAGTTAGGCAAGCTAACTTAAGATGACTTCTTAAAGTTAATGAAGCTATTACTGGATACCCCTTCCCAATCAACCGTCACAATCAAAAGCTTTAATGCACTCCTAATTCCTAAATATGAACAATATATATATGATATTATTAATTGTCAAGTTCAGTGTGGCAGTCTCCAAATATAGCTCATTCCTGGACAGATCAATTTGCCCATCTTCCACATCTAGGACTTCTCAATTTATCTGGCATGCAAGCATGTTGATGCACCTAGAAGCTACTTATACTCCAAAATTAACAATTGAATTTATCCGTAATGTTTATTAACTGGCCACATAAGAAACCAGAAGCTAAGAAGAATTATTACATGTTATTTCATATCTGATATATATTAAAAAACATAAAGTCAGCCATTGCCAGACTATTAAGCTAAAATTTTTGCTAGTTAATACAGGTAGGACATAGTCCCCCAGGAAACCAATGTTGTTCAAGTTTAATCAAATTTTATGATGTACGCATAGAACCAAACAGCCATTGGAAAACAAGATGCAACTCAAGATGTTTGCAATAGGATCATGAGACTATAATTGTTAACTACATGAGAACATGTACATGGCCTATATTATCCACTATGATTCCTGTCAATGAGCAACCCTTGGCCCTTAAATTAATGACTTTGTATTAACTTTATGTAGGCTCACAAATAAAACAAGTATTAATGATAATACATTCAGATAAATATGTTGAAATTTGTGTATATTTTATAGCACCGACACAAAATTATTAAGATTCATAAGTTTTAGAAGTTGTAACTGTTTTCCCTTTGCACATGTACTGGTCAAACTTGTGTTGATACTACTACAAGAGGGCAATTAGGTATGTTTTTGATAAAGAGCAAAAACATTGAATGCAACTAATAAACTTTACACTTAAGCAAACCCAATCAATTAGAGTTAGTTGATGGAGTAAGCGATAGAAAAAGATGGAAGATAGTAAATAAAAAAAAACATGATAGATATAAATAGTATCAATGATAAAGTATTACATGGAGTTCAATGGAGGAATAAAATTCATCTAGTGAAGCATAGATAGACAGGGCTGTGATGATCACGACAAAATGATATCACTCCTGCTTATTAAATAGAAGTAGGTCAAAAGTGGGTTGAAGAGATGTCGAAGAGGAATGAATCTTCCTATATGTTGATCAAACAAGGTACTGTCGAGGACATATTAAGCCAGCAGCTAGGCAAGAGGCAAACAGTCAGCCAAATCAACAGTTCTGTCCATTTTTGTCACGCAAGAAGTGACCTTTTCCAATTCTCGGACAAAATAATAAGAGTAAAAGCTAAAAGGACACTAATGGGAGAAAAAAAAAACATCGAAAGTAGCTCATTCATGATCCCAGCCAGCGACACTGAGGCGAGTACCTTGCCAAATACGATGTCCTTGGAGTAAGGTGAGCGGAAATGGCCCTGCACAGCGTGTAGAACAGCGCTTCCGCGTAAGACACACTTGGCGAGGTAGTGGACGCCGCGGCGGGAGTTGGAGTCAGAACCGGAATGACTGGCCAGCGCAGGCGATCCCTCTTCTCCTATGCCTGCCATCTCGATCTCAGTAAGACGTTGGAGCCCGAAATCGTTGGCTGGAGAAGAGCACCGACGATGGACGGGGAGGGTTCTAGGGTTTGCCTCGGGTCAACGAGGTTTGGGAGGAAATCGAGTCGAGAAGCAATAAGAAGAATAAGACACGTGTCATTGAAATAAATTATAAATGTGACAACGTCATTATCGTGTTAATTTTATATTTCAGACGTCTCTCCGTCTCTAATCGGATAATTAATCATCATATTAAATATTCATAATTATAATATATTATATATATATTTTTTAAATAAAATAAATTTTGAAAGATTAGATTTTTAGATCGTCGACTGAATATTTTTTGATTTATTTAATTATCGATAAAAAAATTCTTGTAATACTGAATATCAGTCTCAGATTCGATCTCATGCATCATGTTTTTTTTTTAAATTAGATATTATGGCTGATAGGATCGTACGGAGTAAGATAGATTCTCTATATATCAAATATCGTGATATGGTCCGTCGATTCATTGTATTTTTTAAATAATAAATTATAAAAGTAAAAATTAAAATGATAATTATAAAATTTTAAAATTATAGATAAAAAATTGAAAAATATTTTCTTTACTACCATTTTCTTATAACGTGCAATCTAAATTGATTCAACTTAATTAAACACATTTTAATTTAGTTCAATTTTATATAATCCCAGTGTTTGGATTTTATCTGATTAATTTTCAAATAATCTTCTCACCTATTGAATAAATCAGAACAATGATACAACATAGACTCAATTTCTAAAAATAAGGATGGAATTTGGATGAATTAACTAATATATAAGGATGGAATTTGGATGAATTAACTAATGTAATTGTTTTTTGAGACGATAGATCTAAAAATATTATATTAATAGATTATCCGTTTAGAATATTTTTTTAATTTATCCTTCATAATGAATAAAAAATTTCATAGCATCAGTCATCTAATGATTAATCGACGAAAATCGAAAATATAATATTAATTAAAAATCATCCTATAAAAAGTAATTTTAAATTTTTTTTATCAGTCCATAATTAACAGCGGCATCACACAAATCTGGGAGAGCGCCAGTTTAATCAATTTTGTATAATTATAAAGTATGTTAAAAACAGATATAATCATAACAAACTATTCAAAGTTATTAAAATTGCAACAAATTAAATTAAATTCTTTTATATAAAATTACTTTGATTATTTTTAAATTCAAACATAATTATTCTAATTACGACCATAGGCGTTATAATATATCATAGTCAACTTTGTCAAATTATTTTATTTTGACTAAATTAAAATGTGTAATAATTTTGATCAACATAAAATTATTTTATTTTATTACGACTATAATATTTGGAAATGTAAATTTGAATCCGTTGTCATTTTTTACTTCAAATAAATATATATTTTTTTCAAAATTTTACATAAGAATATATAATTTTTGACTTGGCCTCGAATCCCAGCAGCCACAATTATTTTTCTCATTTTGTTATTTTTTTTTTTTTTGCCTGAAAAGCCAAACAAATATATTATTTTTAAAGAGTCCACGTAGGCAGCTTCGGTAACGCGGATCGGATCGTCATCTAGTATTAATGGAATGTACTTGTCGGATCAGATGTTTGAGGATTTGGGTTCGGAATCTACTTGGATCCGATATGAAACCAACCTGGCAACCTTCTGGAGACCAACCCAATCCACATGCACGATGCGAAGAAGCGCGATTTGATAGAGGAGGGATCGGAGGATTTCCCCTCTTTCCTTTCTCCCAAGTCCCAACCACCTCGCGGCTAGCGCTTCCCGATTGCGCTCTCCCACCATATCCCCATGGCCAGATCCTCTCGCCATCACCTCCTCGCCTTCCTCCTCCTCCTCTCCCCGGTCGCCTCCTTCGCTAGGCAACGATCGCAACCTCTGTGTCCTCGCTCGGACCTCTCCTTCCTCGACCACCTTGGATCTCAATGTCCTTCTTGGATCGATCTGTCTCCGCCCGTCGAGGTACACTCCTTGTATTCCCCTTGAGTATTATTGTACAAAGGCGGGTGCTTTGATGTCGTTTTTGGTGACGAGATTATTTAGGGTTTGATTTTGCTTCTATCGCTAGGTCTTCAGAAGAATCCCTATTGCAATTCTTAAAATTGGTATTTTTTGGTCTCCCGTGTGTGTTTGGCTATTCGAAATAGGTTAATTGGGACTCGTTGTTTTTGCTTTGATTGAACAAACGACAGATATTTTAATTATGCTTTGATCATGTGTTGAATATTTGGTTACAGGCGGGGAATGGAACTACAAGTAGGGCAAATTTCAATGCTTTTTTTTTTTAGTTTTAGGCGTCAATTTCAGTTAGTCTGCTTTTGTCTTGCTTGAATGAAAAAATGTGTTCATTGAAGTCCAACTCAAGGCGCAGAAAGTGCAAGACTGATAAAGTATGTGAAGTAGTTGCTGACCTCTTTTATGTTATTCTTTGTATAAACGTTGAGGTGGACCTATACTAAGATGGAATAAGTCCGCCAAAATTTTAACTTAATTGTGAACTCATAAATAATCTAACTGTATTGCCTTATTGTGTGATGGGGAGCCTTGGCACAACGGTAAAATTGCTGCCACGTCACCTAGAGATTACCGGTTTGAGTCTTAGAAACAATCTCTTACAAAGCATGTTAGGTTGCGTACAATAGATCCTTCCCCTGTATTGACGAGAGCTTCATCACCGGGCTGTCCTTAATTGCCTTGTTGAGTGCACTTAGGATTATGCTGCCACATACTATGAACCTAACCTAGGTTCAATGTAGAGACCAACTTCAGTGTCCATTTTCTAATGCTGGACAATTGGCTACTAATGTAAGGTACTGTCTAGTTGTTCTGGTTTATTCTTGTATTAGCATGATCTCTTATTGCTTATTTGACAGTATACCTTAGAATAAAAGAAACGCACAATGCTGGCTGAAGATAAGAAGGTTCTGTGGTTTTCACAAAAAATAGTTGACTACATGCATTTTTGTCTTAATCTATTGTTTTCCCTTTTTGGAATTGAGAAACATCTAGAACATTTTATTGAAGTTTCTCCGTGTTCCTATTTGTTAAATAATATTGTGTTCTTCTCATAGATTGGAAGGATATATTTTATAGACTTGAAGTGGGTAATAAGTTGATAATTTGTCTTTAGCATTATTTGATCGTGCATGGCTACGTGCCTTTTTAATTCAGGTTAAAGGGAAAGTAAGTGATAACTATATTACTGTAAGATTAATATTTGGTGTGTTTTGGTCATCATTAAATATGCGTGCAAAAGGCATCATGAGGGTTGGATGATATACACTTAGATAGATCAGTAACTTATTTAAGTTAGTGATGGGATAACTGATTTAGGTCTTACAAAAGATATTTGCCTTTGACAAGATATTTATTGGTACTTTGGCTAGTGATTTTCTTCTCGATGCTCATTGGCAGTGAATAAGAAATATTGATGATGCGGATGGGGGCACTGATGCCAAATTGACGCATCATGAAGTTGGACTCAAACTAACACAAAATTGAGGCAAATTAATGTGTCACGAGGGATAACTATCTCAAATTGATGAACTTACACATAATGAAAACTCACAGAAGAATATTATTATGCAAAATTGAATTACATGAGGGAAATTAGGGTCCTTATATAGATTACAATCCAAACTAAATTGGTAATAAATTAGAAATAATTAGGGAAAGAAATAGCCTTATTTCTTAAAAGATGCAAACAATTTGGAAATAAACTCAGTTGTAAATTGGGAAAGAATTAAGTTAATTTAAACTCTTATCAAAGTTTTCCTACAATTCTAGATAGATATTACCAACTTTGAAACTTCTTCAAGGATTTAATCTCTTTAAGAGGAGAACCAACCAAGATTACTTAGAAGATTTAAAAACTAATTTCCTTTTTCGCAGTATGTATGTATGATGCTGAACTGAGGGAAGATTTTGGCATCTTCTCTTCACCTTTAATTTTCAAATATATTACGCATGCAGATCTAAGAAAATAGTTTAAACAAAAAAGTACATCCACTCCAGGAACAATGACTGAAATCCTCTTTAGCATCTATCAGATGATACATGTAGTTTGTTTATGATATAAAATAAGCTGATGGAAAGAAAAATTTACATAGTAATTCAAAACAACCTTTTAGTCTCAGCACCTAGAGCTGGAAATTTGATTTATGATACTTGAACAGGAAGATGGGAGTTTGAGGATTAATAGAGCTAGCGATTCTCTAATCATTATGAATATTGTTTATGATTGTGATTCCTCCTTGCCTGCAGATTTCTGCTTCATCACAAATTGAGTTTTGTCTGATATTTATGCTTGTGATTAAAAACCTCTTTGTATTTTGTATTTTGTATGTTCCTTTTTATTTGTGGGAGCAACTGTGAATGAGGAGTTTGCGTATGATTTATCTCAAATCATTTTGAAGGTGAGCGGAGAGATGCTTGAGAAAGAGCTGAGTTCTGGTGAGAACAGTGCTTATTATTCTGTTCTCTTCTATGCATCATGGTGTCCATTCTCATGCAGCATTCGACCTGCTTTTGATGCTCTTAACTCAATGTTCCCTCAAATAAAGCACTTTGTAGTTGAAGAATCATCCATCATGCCAAGGTATGTTGAAGCAAATCATTTCAGTTGCTCTGCTCCAAATTCGGATAAGTTGCCAGCACACTGTTTTTTGCAACTACCTTTTGGATGATAACGTCTGTGTTGTTATTCAGTGTCCTCTCAAGAAATGGTATTCACAGCTTTCCTGCTATATTGCTGATCAATGGAACAACAAGGATTCGATATCATGGGTCAAAGAGTCTGAACTCACTGGTGTACTTCTACAAGAAAAGCTCCGGTACACTGCTTTAACTGCTTTCCTTCTCTTAGCTAAACTCTCATTTGTGTTATCCAATTTTCTACCATATTTGTTTGTTTTCCCTTTTTTATGTCGACTCTTGCTAGCATATAGCTGACTTACCTTTGATTATATAATAGAATAGGCTTTTAGAATGAAGGATCACATGCTTTGATTTCAATTTCATCTACTGAGACTATATCTTATCATTTTATACATTTCTTGTAACATTATTAATTTATACCTTGAAATTATTTATCTATTTTTATACAGGTTTGGATCCA
This sequence comes from Boesenbergia rotunda, assembly GCA_024364735.1. Taxonomy (NCBI): domain Eukaryota; kingdom Viridiplantae; phylum Streptophyta; class Magnoliopsida; order Zingiberales; family Zingiberaceae; genus Boesenbergia; species Boesenbergia rotunda. The sequence continues at coordinate 89,938 of JAGFNQ010001294.1, read as the reverse complement.
ATCATATTTCTAGAGATAGATCAGGTCAGTTCAGCAAAGTTCAGGACCCCTGTACTCCATTTTGAATCTACAAGGAAGTTGATAACCAAGGAACCGTATTTGGCATTTTCCATTCTTTTCATCTTCCTGAGAATGATCATATGCTTCGTCCCATCGCTATACTCTCGTGTTAAAGCTTTTTGGGCCTCGCATGCCTGGCGCCTGAACTTGAGATTCCTTCGCGAATCAAGCCAGCTGTTGGAGCAGGTGTTGCACTTAGTCGACATCAAAAGGCTGTGGAGCAATCTTAAGCTGTGGAACCGAACAAGGAACCTTCGGAAAGGAGCTAATAACGCACGGGTTTGGGCATCTTCGCTTGCCTCCGTCTCACTCGGTAAGTCATCCTCTTCGTCAAAACTCTCTCTTTCCAACACACAATGATATCTTTCCCAGTATTCATGATTGAGCCAAGTTGTGTTTGGTGGAATGCATGTTCACTTTCATAGATCAATGCTAGGCTTAGGCATATGGGAAGGCATATGAGAAGCAAAATCTCATGTAAATTTTTGGATATGAAATCTTTTTGTATATTATTTACTGTCGTTGCATTTTCTTTTAAAACAAAATGCACTCTGTAATTCCCTCTCAACTGTATCTTTGTATCTCTAGATTATTTATTTCCTCTCAGTTGTATCTTTGTGTCTGAATATCTATCTAAATTTCTAGCTTCATTAAAAAGGCAAACTTTAGTACAATCCTATGCAAGAACATGAACTGAACGTATTCTGAGCTAAATTGGCATCATATACATGTTGATTGTCAATCTTCTTCATTTGAATCAGTCATCCACGGCCAAAAAAAAGGAAAGGAAAAGTATCATGTTCAGAAATCTATAACATGAACATGAAAAGGAGATATAAAGTGAGGCGAAAGGTGAAGGCCCCCTAAAATAATGATAGAAGAAATAATTCTTGTGCTTAGATATCACATGAGAAAAAGTTGCTACAGTTGAAGTTGTCAGCCACTCTCACATCAACCCTACTAATTATTCAATTTAGCTTCTCTCTAATCTGTCCAATTCATTCACTCTATTGGGGGGGGGTAGAATTTGAAAACAATGAAACATACACAATCTCATTCAGTTTCCATCACATTACTGAACAAAGAACTCAGAGGGCAGAATTACAAACCAAAACAAAGAATTAAAGTAACAAGAAGAGAATAAAAACATCTCTCCAAACACAGATCAAACTGAAATATTTATGGGCAATTGGAGTTTCTTCCAGGACCTCCAAAGTAGAAGTAGTTCCCCCATTGGCCACCACCATGGCCAATCTGCACATTATAGCAGTTGGCTTGCTCAGTGAAGGCAGCAATGCCTGTTGGATCTCTCAAGTTGTTTGATCCATCAACTACTTGGATGTTCCTGAAGTAACTTGATTTGCCAAAGCCTTCTCCAGCAAAGTGGCCGCTGCCCATGGCGGTGGAAGTGTGTTCGCCGCCTAGCTCTAAGTTCACAACCTCACCTCCCCACTCAATCATAGAGGCACTCTCTGAGAGGTAGGAGAAGAGGAAGGCAGGCCAGTAGCCAAGCACATAGTCGTCCCCGAATTGTAGCCACCAGTGGCCTTCCTTTGGATCCTGCTCAAACAATCACCATGTTCAGTCGATTCCATCAGAACTCAAACTAGTTTAACCTAGCCAGTTCAGTTACATAATTGCATGAAAATGGCATTATATAACTACTAATACCTTCCAAACAAGGATACTGATATCATATTGGAAACCTTCATATTTCGAAACAGGGTAGATTGTTGCACCCATTGCAATCTCACTATTTACTTGAATGAATCCAGAACACAATAAGTTGTAGCAACCTGTTGCTTGGTAAGAATCAGTCTGTAAGTTTCAAACACAAACTGTTAAACGTAAAACAAAAACAATGAAACGCACAGAGCAAATTGAGGTGGATGAAGAAGCTCAAACAATGGCAGGCTTCTACATTGTGAGTGATGACTTACAGTCCAGTAAGTGAAGAGTCTTGTGTTGTTATCACCATAGAGGTCTGGACTCACCTGATGAATTGTGATCGACACCAGAAGAATCACATCAAGACTGAAATGTTTGATCAAAGTTCATCAGAAGGATAATTAATCACCTGCCAGCCAGCTTCAATGCTGTTGAGATCCTCCCCAAAGGAGCCCCCAATAACCCAACCTGAGACAGACTGAATTCATTCCCCTGCTCAAGTCTTGGCTCCCAGACATTAATGGTGGCCTTTGCTCCATAATATGAATCCCCCTCCACATAAGCAATTGCATGCTAACGACAAGACTCAAAATTCTCAACACTTTACAGAAAATGGCTACCATATGTGTGTGAGTACCTGGTGACCACTCTCATCGAGGAGATCAGGTCGAATGGAGAGTGGATTAGGAGTGGTCCTTTGCAGCTTCCTGCCATATTTCTTCATGGAGGTTGCTCTGAGCAGGTCTTCCTTCTTTGTTCTGCGAACGGGGATGGTGTTTTGGGGGCACCTGCCATTGTTGTGCCAGAGCTGCGATCGGGGAGGGGGTTTCTGCTTTGAAGTGATCAGTTTGTTCTTGTCAAGGAGCACTTGTCCTTCTGGGTGATGTGATGGTCTTATCTGGTGAATTGACAAAAGTTTTAGTAGAGTAGAAATGAAGAAGAAGAAGAAGGGAAAGAATTAATGGACCTGGATCGTGTGGTTCTTGAGGAAAGGGTGGTCGAAGGCTGGCTGGTGATATATGTGTACGCAGTCGATGATGTCTCCATCAGAGCTCTGCAGAAACAAGAAATGGAGATAGAGATGAAATCGTTGAAGAAAGAGAAAAGTACAAAATTAGGTGAAAACGGAAGTTGAATTTCAAAAATTTAGACGAAGTTGTGTTCTGGAATAACAGAGGAGCTCAACTTTGATGTTCTTGAAGAAATGGAGACGAAATCTTTGAAAGAAGAGAACAAGGAAATAAAGAGAACAAAATTAGGCGGAGCATTCAGAAACTTTCAGCGAAATTGCAGATTAAATCGCATCAAAATGTGATCATTTGTGCTTTGAAAGAAGAACATGCAGCTCAAAGGAGCGACCTTGATGCTCTTGACAGCTTGCTTGTTGAGCCTCTTTAGGTGCCGCTGCACCTCCACCCGTCGTGCGGCGGCCGCCGCCGCCGCCTCGGCGGCGCACGATAAGTAGCACACCACCGCTACCAGTCGCCACGCCACCCCGAGCCTCGCGGAATCGTTAGACTCCATCGCTATCTCCGCTCTCAATAGCTAGCAAAAAAGTACCTTTGTTTCCTTCCCCGAAGCCAGTCTTCAACTGTCGTCGTCTACGCCATTTGTGTCCAAAAACAGAGCACGCTAGTGCGTGAGCGATTCTTCTTAATTCCTAATCAATTCTCAATAAATAGCAGAACTCTCTCTGTCTTTTTCTCCTCTCCCTGCGAGCAGCTTTTCCGGCAACGTTACTAAAAGCACCTTTATATATGACTGTATGCATGCTGCTACAGGATTCTGAGCCGTCGGTCGACTTACAATCGCCGACGTCGCAGGCGTCGACGCTATCAAGGCGACCCCAAGCACGTGCTACGCACGTACGGTCGACAGCTTTATAGGTGGGGTGGCGTTTTTTTAACGAGAGGGATGGGCTCTGGTCCTGTTTACGATCTGCAGAGTGTGCAGGGGCTGCTCGCCACCAGTACTGTCTGCGAGCATGATCCTTAGCCATGGCGGATTGATATTTGATGGTGGTGGAGCGTGGAATCTGAGGATAGGAATTCGAGTGCAGCAACTCCGAGGCGGTCTTTGATTGAGGAAGCGACAGACGAGGAATTGTGAAGATGGAGGAAGGGGATGCAGGGGACGTCGGATTCTGCATGGCTGCGCACGAATTTTGAGGCCCATTTGATGGGATCCTCTGTTCCAGAGCATCATGCCCCGTCTGTCCCACGTTGGCACGTTGGCGACGACCGACGATTCATCCTATCGTAGAATATCATCGATTATTTTTTATCGTCGTTCCGAATCAAATAATATTTTAAAAAAATAGTAAACTGGTTGGAATCGTCGCAATTACAATCTCATCGAATTTGACGGTGAATCCGATAAGATCACAATTGTGATGATTCCGACAGATTTATTATATTCCTAGGTATAATTTTTTTCTTGGCGATGATCATCAATAGTATTCAATCGACGTTCAACGATTCATCAGCAATCGTTGACGCTCTTTTTTGCACATTTTATTTGAGTAGAGGTCGAAGTAAGCATTTTAAAAACTATTTAGAGATAATAAACAGATACGATAAAAGAAGCACTTTATTTACCATCCTTATCTCCAAACCACGTGTATGTTTTTTTAATCTAATTAAAACTTTAGAAATTATTTAAAAGGAAAAAAAAAGTGGGAATGAAAAAGTGATTGTGATGTGACCTCCTCCAATTATTGAGGAGCCCTAAAGTTTATGTTTGACCAACTAATCTGCCATATGAAATTAATGATCGATTATGGTTGACGGTGATAACATAAGATTAATGATCCATTTTATAATCAGTAGAATTTTATATTTGAGATGGACTAATCCATGCCACCTTCATTTTTAATTTCTTACTAAACTTGAATATCTTAATTTTAGACAAAGAGATTAGTTCTTTAGAATCACGAGAAAAGTTATCTTTGGATAATTTTAGAGTTGTAAGTTGGGTAAATGAGGTGTAAAGTCTCATTTGATATCAATAAAAGAGTTGTCATTTGATATTAAAGACAACGATCGAATGAGAGGATTGTATTGATCCAAAGAGTGATTAGTAGATGATTCTTATCATTGGTTTAGAAGGCAAACTCACTATCAATTTTAAAATGAGAGAAAAACTCAACTTACAGTAGAGCCACAGTCTAAACTCTGCTTGCTTTAGATCAAAATACGGCTACAAGGCAAACATGTTCTCCTTGTTACATTGCTAGAAACATAGTGAATTCATCCTGAACTCGAAATGGAAATGGAAATGAAAATGGACATGAAGATTGATGTCGAATGCTTCTCATAATTAAGTAGCATGTACTATACTTGACTATAAAGATTACAATCTTCGCCAGTCCTAATAGGATGAGCGAATCAGGTTACTGAAGGCCCATTAAAGAATACATATACAACGATACATTTCCATTCAAGTCTCATGATCTCTGTACAATAAGGCATGCAGTTGAACGGCCGAAGTGCAGTTTGCAGATGTTAAGCATCAATGGGGAGAGACTTTGTTCTAGTGTGAGCACTTGCGGATTCGGTGTAGAAGTTCTTTGCAGTGAACATCTGCTCAGGGCTGCCCGGAGAGTTCACCATGCAATTTTGATTGCTGAGGGATTGCAAACTGCAATTTCTTGAATGGGCAGGAGTCGTCTTAAGGTTGCAGGGTTCACTATAAGGTATGTGGAACGAGTTTCGCTTCCCCAAATGAAAAGACTTCATCAGCTCTCTTTCTACTGAAGAACCTGCAAAGCCATTTTGTTTGCTCCTCTCCTTGTTAGTGCAGTCGGGGGCGGTCGCGGTCCTCCTTTGGATGCTCTCTGTGATTCCATCCAGTAATTCGCCTCGAGCCATTTCAGATCTTGACTGATATCAAGTTCATTGGGTTCCACAGACTGGTAATCAAACTCCGGCGAATCAAGATACTGTTGCAAAGATTTTTTGGATTTGCTTCTTGAGCAATCATCCATGTGTATGACCTTTTCATCCTTTGCCGACGAGTCTAATTGTTCAGATTCTTCATCAGAGTGATTGAACCTCGACGAAAGAGAGCAATCCTCAAGTCCATCAGATTGGCTTGTGGATAGCATAGGCGCTTCCTCGGTGACACAAAGCTCAGTTTCCTCAACTTGGTATGTTATTTCCTCGAACCGGCCATGCATTTCAGCACACTCAAAATGGCAACAGTTGACAGATTTCATGCTTCTGTTGCATAGATTTTTCACCGAGGCACACTCTACCGTTGAATCATACGAAGAAACATTGGGAGCACAATTGCGGCAAAATCTTGGATTTTCTTCTATGCCAGGGCCTGGCTTCCATTCTGGCACCAGAGAAGCTACCTCTCCATCAATCATGTCAGCTATCCTAGTTACTTCATAATCTATTATATCTAACTCCGCTACCATCTCCGTGGCAACACTCAGTGCGGTATCAGCCTCGATATCAAAGAGAAAATATATGTTTCGTACACAACCTGCATAAAGATTGAAATTTAGCTTCCATTTCTCAGGTAACAATGAAACAAGGCAACAAAATTCCGAGATGTAAGTTGTTGTTACCATCTTTATCTGAAATCCTTAGTCTCAAATAGATGTTCCCATCTTCATTTCTCTTTCCCTTGATAGTAATATCCACATTCGAATATTGATCATCTTTGTGGCAGTCGAAGAGGCTCATACCACGTTCTACCATATCGGCAACATCATAATCCCAATGATTCTCCAATTCTATTTGGTGTTGTACATTGTTAGACAAATAATTAGTAGTCAAAGGCCCATAACTTTGGAAAAGTTCAAGGTAAGGTTCCTTAAGTGTTCGATCCACAAGGCCAATGTCTCTTTCCTCATAATTCGAACCAAGATCAATTTGTAAAAAGGGATCATTGAGAAGCTCCCTAGCAGAAAGCCTCTCGGATGCGGTTGCAAGGCATTTTTCAATAAATACCCTGATCTCGGGATCTTTAACTCGGTACAACGATTCCGGCTTTGTTCCCTGATAGTAAAACAAAGATCACCTTCACTACTTGCTGGCCATAACAATTTTCAAAAGGTAGTTGTTTCTTACAGAGATAACTTTCTTGTATATCTGAACAGGGTGGGTGCATTCACTGTAAGGGTACTCAAAGGTGACCATTTCCAACACGCACATCCCGAACGAGTAGATGTCCACTAGTTCATTGTATTCCTCCTCATACACCTCCGGCGCCATGAACTCCGGTGTGCCTGTGATGATTCCAAAAAACCATTCCAAACTGGTTACATACACATTACAACACAAGTCATCAAAGTCTAGGAACTGGGGATCGTCTACAATGATCGTACCAACACAGTTGATAGCATGTGATTTCCGGAGAATGGCAGCGAGGCCGAGATCACCAATCTTGACTTCGCCTTGATTGCCATTAATGAAGATGTTGTCACACTTGAGGTCCCTATGGATAATTGGGGGGTCGTGGCTGTGGAGATAGAGAAGACCACTAAGAATCTGTCTACACCAATGCTTTACTGCCCTGATGTGAACCCTTCTATGCTTCTGCCTATACCTATCCACATATCGAAAACCGATCAAAATACGACAATAATTTAGAGAAAAAGGCAAGAATTTTCAGATCTAAGAACTTACTAAACTTAGAGAGAACAAACAAACATCAAAATCCACTTACTGCCTTAGAGTGCCTGAGGTGAACAACTCAGTTACAAAATTGATGTTCCTCTCAGTGGCGTCGACCCAAGAGGTGTAGAACTTCATAATGTTCTTGTGCTTCAAGGTCTTGAGGAGGTGGATCTCACAGTAAAGCCTCTCCAGGTTCTCAGGGCTCTGCAGGAAATCATACAGCTTCACTTGGTTCCAAGCAACCTCAATCCCTTCATACTCATCAAAAGCCCTATAACTGGCAACGACAACAATAAAGCCCCAAAAAAGAGGGCAAAAGGTCAGCAAAAGTAGAAGAAAGCCAGATTTAGGCTAAGGAATGCTCATACACTGTCTTGGAAGCGCCCTTGCCGAGGATCTCATTGTACTGCACAAAAACAAGCAAAAAGATGACAACTTTAGCCCCAAAACTGAAACTTTAGGAGAAATAACCAAAAAAGAAGAACGAAAAGTGCAGGATTTGAGAAAAGCAACTAGGATTACCCTGCCATATCTGCCTGTGGGATCGACCTCAACGAACTCAAGGTGAGTTGGCTCTTGAGCTCCCCTGCCCATGCTTGTTCTACAGGCCACGGAAGAACATGAACAGGATCACTGACAGGGAGGAGGAGGAGGAGGAGGACTAGGAATAGGTGGAGATATGGCATGGCAGCAAGGAATCAAGGTGGAAGATAAGGGAGGGGAATGGGCATAGGGAGCTTCACCAAACAAGAACAAGATTTTGCAATAAATCAAACCACAAGGCAAAGGCTTGGAGAGAAAGAGTTGGCATCCCACAGGACAAGAAAGGACAGATGAAGGGTCCTTTTATTTTCTTCTATAAATATATAATTTATTTTGTTTCAGAGTTGATTTTTATATTGGCACCTTCTTCTTCTTGCTCTATCCACAAAACAATTATTTTAAAAATTATATAAAAGATGAGGAGATGTTATTTGGGCAGATGTTAAAACGACACCCATTTGTTTTATCGTGGTAAAGGAAGTCTTATTTATCACAGTTCAAATATTACAGAATAAAGATATTTTTTATAATAGAATATTTGATATTTTTTTAAAAAAATGGAATTTCATAATAAAATAAAAAATATCTTTTAATTTTTTATTTATTTTCTTTTAGTACAATTTTGATTACTTAAGAATTTCAAAATTTTCTACTTGAAAATCTTGTAAATTAACATTAATACCCTCTCATTCATCATTATTGTATGAATAACTATTATAGGAGAATTATTTTAAATTATTAAATTATTTAATTTTTAATTAACTGCTCGATATTTTTTAAACCACTTGATAATAAGATAATTAGCGTGGAATTGCAACTTAACCAAAACGATGAGATAATTAACGTGAGGTGAAACACTTGTCTAAATTTGTAATGGAAAATATTTTTGTTTTCCTTTTTAAAAACTAAGATTAAAAAAGAGGAAAATCCATTATAAACTAAAAGTAAAAAAAGAATTAAAAAATAAAAATAAATTGCTAATAATCCTCAACTATGGATGGAAATAGGCCAAGTCAGACTTTTGCCTTAACAAGCCAAGCCTATATAGTAACAAAATGGCCTGAGCTTGGCCTGTGGTCTGTTATAGACTTTGTTCTTGACCTAAGTCTGGCTTGGCTGCAGTTTGTGTACAAGGCCTGTAAATTAAAATATTTTATACAGGCCAACAGGTCAAAGCATTAAACAGGTCGAAAATCAACCTTAACAGACCTTGGATCATACATGCCTCAAAATATGTCTTGCATAATACAATCCTCAAACCTACAAATATTGCATATGTATCTAATCTTAACAAGCTCAGGCCAGCCTGTCAGACTTGGTAGTCTTTATATTGAACTTGAGTCTAACCTGATAAGAAAAATAAACTTTGAAACATGTCTAGGGATGGAAACAGGCCAGACTTCTACCTTAACAGGCCAGGCCTGTATAATAACAAACTGGCCTGAGCGTGGCTTGTGGCCTGTTATAGGCTTTGTTCTTGGTCTGAGCTTGGCCTGTTCAATAGCCTGGTTTGGCTTGTGACATGTTTACAAAGCTTGTAATTTGCAAAGCCTGTTTACAAAACTTGTAATTTTATTTGTATCTTATAGCTAAAAGAGATTTATGGTGTATTGACAAGTAGGGTAGTAGATAAGGTCTTGTTTGGTAGAAGTCTAAGGTTTGAATCTCTATTTTGACAATTTATATAATATAATTTTAACAGGCCCAGGTCGGGCTGTCAGGCTTCATAGTCTCTTTATATAGACAAATAGACTAAAGCATTAAACAGACCGAAAATCAACCTTAACAGACTTTGCATCATACAGGTCTCATAATATGTCTTGCATCATACATGCCTCAAACAAACCAAGCCTACAAATATTACATATGTATCTAATTTTAACAGGCCCAGATTAGCCTGTCATGCTTGGTAGTCTTTATATTGAACCTAAGCCTAACCTGATAAGAAAAATAAACTTTAAAACAGGTGTAAATATTATTCTATTTCTAAATAGGTCAAGCTAGGATAGGCTAAACACAAACTAGGTCATAGGCCCTCGACAGACGTTTGACTTATTTCCATTCCTATCCTCAACATATGATGTTGTCCAACACCACTTGTTACTAAAGATGGAAAAAAATATTGAAATTTCGATATGCTATATATACCATATCAACAATTTCAATACGGCATAATACTTTATCAAAATTTTTAATATCAATCTCGATATAAAATTTATATTAAAATTTTGACATCATGTATCAATAACAAAATTTAATTAGATACCATGTAAAATTTATATTCTATCAAAAATTTGATATGTCCAATTTTTAATATACATCTAAAATTCAATATGGTATCTTATCCACGCGTATTCGCTATTCAACTGGCAAAGAAAATGCCACGCCAATAAAGCACTAAATTCCAAAATTAATATTTTTTTATTACTAAATATTTAATAATTGGTGGATTTGCCACGGTAAAAATCCGGTGACACCCGCCGTCAAAGATTCATATTCCACGTTGACTTCTAGAAAGGAGGAAAATAGATAGCCCACATGTTTTGAAATTTGATCGATTTTTTTATTATTTTCATCAAAAGGCGTGGTTCCGTTTCAACAAGTACGGCCCCAATGGATTTTAGGGTCAAAATTTCCTAACTCATTTAAGGGCGAAAAGTAAATTTGGTCAATTAATTCAGATCACATTTAATTATGTTTGACTGTCACAAAAAGTTGATCATTTGTTAACTTGCACAGATTGTTCATTCTGAATTATATATGTTTATTACAATGTCTATTACGAATTTACATTCAAATTAACTATTAATTAATACAAAATCAAAAATAATAATTAAAATTACATATTATATTATATTATTGTACAATTTAAAATTCATCTTCCTCTAGACTTTTTAATAATCAACTCTCAATTAATTTATTAAAATCCAAAATTAAATTACATTAATATTTTTTTTCTTTTCATATCGAAAACAATTTCAAAATTTCGTAACATTCAAACTCTAAAAATTCAAATCTAAAAATTCAGAATATAAAATAACAAATTTTAAAAATTTAAATTCAAAAGATAATCTATAATTATAAATCTTAAAGAAATATTTAAATCTTAATTTAAAATTAAAATTTTAGAAAATAATTTATCAAATTCAAAAAGATAATTTTAAATTTTAATTTCAAATTATATTTTTAAAATTTCAAAATTAAAATTCCGAATACACTATACTAAAGTACAAGGAAAAAATACATTTAATTTAATTTTAATAAATCTAAGCCTTTAGCTTCCTTTTAACTAGTAAATAAAATCTTATTTTTAATAACTTCACATCGGAAGCTTTGAATTAAATTGGACAAAGCAATTATAAAATAGAGTAAAATTTAACATAATAATTCATAGACCTTTTGGATCTTTTCAATTTAATATCTGATATGTGAGTTATTGATCTATTATGATATTAAATTAATTTTTAAGTGGGAGAAAATCATTATAGTTATTTATTATTGGATTCTCATATATGTAAATTGCTTCTCCCACCCCCCACAACGCGCACCCCCTTCCACCCCCTCTCTCTCCCCGCGTCAAATGACGCATGTGCCCCTCCCCTCCTCATTCTCTCATTTAATTAATACAAAAAAATTAATTAAAAAAATTTTAATTATGTTGATAATTAAATAAACAATTTTTATAAAATAAACAATTTTATAATAAAATAAACAAAATTGATTAAATAAATAAAATTTAATAAATAAAATAAAATTTAGAAAATAATAAACAAAATTAATTTAATAAATAAAACTAAATAAAAATTAAATAAAATTAAAATATATATATATGTATTAATGAAAAATAATAATAATAAACAAAATTAATTTAAAAAAATAAAACTAAATAAAATTATTATATATAAGCATTAATAAAAAAATAATAAACAAAATTAATTTAAAAAAAAACTAAATAAATTAATATATATAAGTATTAATGAAAAAGTAATAAATAAAATTAATTAAATAAAATTAAATAAAATTAATATATATATATATATAAATAAAAGTATTAATAAAAAAATAATGGGTACGAAGTAATGGGTATACCACCACCAAACGTGTCAGGAGCAGAATTTGGAGGCAATATTGACTAAAAATGTACTTTTTATGCATTTTTATGTTTTTTTTTATTATTACTTTGTTCTTCATTTGAAAAAAAAAATGTTTGTTCTTAAGTTATGAATGTGTTCACTATTAATTGTTAGTATTTTTGTTAGTTTTAGATATATAAATTTTATTTTATTTTTATACTTTTAAAAATTTTTATAAATAATATCTCATAAAATTATAACTAAAAATATGCAAAAGATTATAGACATATAACAAAATTATTCAAAAAAATAAAACTGATAAAAACACTAATTAATAAAAAAATAAAATCAATAAAAAAACCAAATTTAAAAAATAATAAATTAAAAAAATACAGGTATTATGAAAAAAAAAATAAACAAAATTGATTAAAAATAAAACTAAATTAAATTTATATAAAATTTTAAAAATAAAGTATTTATAAAAAATAATAAATAAAATTGCTTAAATAATAAAAATTAAATAAAAAAAAAATAAAAAAATTATTGATAAAAAAATAATTAATTAAATTAATTAAAAATTAATGACAGCAGTTATTTTTTATTTTTTTTATTAATATTTTTTCATTAATATTTATTTTATAAAAATTTAAATAAATTAAAAATAAAAAAGAAGAAAAGAAAAGAGGAGGAAGGCACATGCGACATTTCATTAAGGAGAGAGAGGGGGGGTGAGAAATGAAATGGGAGAGGGGGTGGGAAAAGCACCTCTCCTCGTATATTCCTTGTGTGTTGTACTTGCACCCTTATAAAATCAAATTTTTAAATATTAATTTGAATGATTTATTCCAAATATATAAAAAAAATTAAATTTTTAAATGTTAATTTGAAGGACTTAAGTAGATGTCTATTACGTATATTTTATTCCCATTTTCCCCCTATTTTTCTTTTCCATAGAGTTTTTTTCAGCTAGATTCTATTACGTATATTTTATTTTCAATTTTTTTTCCTATTTTTCTTTTTCCATAGAGTTTTTTTTTCAGCTAGATTCTTTCTTCCTCAATCCACACGCTCGATTCCCACCTCAAAACCCAAATGATAAATATGAATTTTAAATATTGAGAAGACAAAATAGAATTACTATAAAAACTTTAGAAATATCAAAGAGATAAAGTTTTAGCAGAAGAAATAACAAAAGAAAAAATCAACCGAAAATATTTTTGATAATAAAATTGTAAATAAAGATTATATATGTGAAAAATATGCGTTCCTGGTTATAATGGAAATCAAATAAAAGTTCACTTTAATCTCTTTAGTGAAAAATAAAAAATAAAAACTATGCTGTAGAACTAAAATGTTGTTTACTTGGACTGAAGGAAAGCATGGTGGGGAGAAAAATTGGACTAGTTTAGTTAGATAAAGAGAGAGGAATAATGCATAATGAACATATCTATCACTCAAGGAACATGTGTTGCAATTTCCTTTATGCAATACGTGGTCCATGAGCACAATAAAACTAGTGAAGGATGTTGAGCCAATTGTCTAGATGTGGCTTCTGAAATATGAATAGATTCTCAATCTTCTCCAGTTTGTGAGTTGGATGATTAAAATAAGGGTGGGAGGGAGCAAGTCCAGATTCTGAGCATACTGAACTCTACCTAGACAGAAGAGAATGAGATATTAGGTTTCTTTCACTGGTTAAGTTAGTAATTGTTGTAAAACTTTTATGATTAAACCGAGACCCTTTACAAGGTTTATATAACATCCAAACCCTAATGACACAAAAAATAGAAAAAGACTAAACTACCCTTGTAACTCAACACTCCCCCTCAAGTTGAACATATATATCAAACATGTTTAACTTGCTAAGGGCAGAATTAAACACAGCTTGGGGTATAGCTTTTGTAAACATATCGGCAAGTTGATCTTCAGATTTAACATAAGGCAAACATAGTTCTCCAGAATCAAGTCTCTCGCGAATAAAGTGACGATCAATCTCGATGTGTTTGGTCCGATCATGTTGAACTGGATTATTTACAATATTGATGGCAGCTTTGTTGTCGCAATACAGCCTGAGAGGTAATTCAGCCTTTAAACTCATGTCTTCTAACAAAAGAACCAACCATAACATTTCTGCAAGACCATGTGCCATGGCTCGATATTCTGCTTCTGCACTGGACCGTGCACAAACACTTTGTTTCTTACTTGTCCAAGTTACCAAGTTTTCCCCAAAAAAGGTGCAATAGCCAGAAGTGGATCTTCTATCATTTCTAGAACCAGCCCAATCAGCATCAGAATAACATTCCACTTTCAGATTACCACCTCGTTTAAACAGCAAGCCTTTTCCGGGACATGACTTTAAGTACCGTAAAATCCTATCAACGGCCTTCATGTGGATAGTTTTAGGAGCATGCATATATTGACTCACTACACTAACAGCGTAGGTAATGTCAGGCCTAGTCATAGACAAATAGAGTAATTTTCCAACCAACCTTTGATACGTTCCCTTTTCTAGAATTGTAAGATCTTCCCCACTAGAACTAGTAAGATCATGACTTACTTCTATAGGTGTCGATGCTGGCCGACAACCCAACTTCCCTGTCTCCTTGAGTAAATCTAACACATATTTTCTCTGACATATATAAATTTCCTCTTGAGATCGAGCAACTTCAATACCAAGGAAGTACTTCAATAGTCCAAGGTCTTTAATTTCAAACTCTGATATTAACTTGGTCTTAAGAGCTTGGATTTCAATCTCGTCGTCTCCCGTAATTATCATATCATCAACGTAGACCAAGAGAATGGTAGTTTTGTCCTCTTTCCTTTTCACAAAGAGTGTATGATCAGCATTCCCTTGTTTAAAACCAAACAATGTCATGGCTTTGCAGAATCTATCAAACCACGCCCTGGGTGATTGTTTAAGTCCATACAAAGCTTTTATCAACCTGCAAACCTTTCCTTTTGTTTCAATTCTAGGAGGTGGTAACATGTAGACTTCTTCGTGAAGGTCTCCATTCAAAAAAGCATTTTTCACATCTAGCTGAAATAGCGGCCAATCATATTGAGAAGCAAGTGAAAGAATCACTCTGACTGTTTTGAGTTTTGCAACCGGAGCGAAGGTCTCTAAGTAATCCACCCCATATGTTTGAGTGAATCCCTTGGCAACAAGTCGGGCTTTATATCTGATTACTTCCCCCTCTGAGTTATACTTGATAGCATAGACCCACTTAGAACCAACCAAATTCTTCCCCTTTGGAGGATCTACTAATTCCCAAGTACCATTCTTATTAAGAGCTTCCACTTCTTCATTCATTGCTTCCAGCCACCTTGAGTCTCTTATAGCTTCATAATAAGAAGAAGGTATGATATGATTTGATAGCTATGAAACAAAGGCATGATATGAAGAAGACAAACGAGAATAAGAAACGTAGTTAGAGATAGGATGTTGAGTACATGACCTGACCCCCTTCCTAACAGCAATTGGAAGGTCCAGCTCATTCATATTCAGGGGTGCGATTGGTTCAACCAATGAGGATCCAGGATCAGGAGCCAGAGCTTCCGATTCAACTAGCCGATCAGTAGTAGGTCCTTGCTTATGTCTTCGTCGCTTGTAAGTAATAATTTCTTGTGAAGCCTGCGAGCCCAGTAATGGAGCATCATCCTTTTTTTCCATGACATCCAGTGAAATAGGAGAAGGAACCACTTGAGGAACAAGAGAAGAGGTAAGATTCTCCCCCTGAGGACGAGTCTGGGGGGAATAATAAGACTCAGACTCAAAAAAGGTAACATCTTTTAAGATATATCTAGTCCTAGTAACAGGATCAAAGCATTTGTAACCTTTCTGACAAGTGGAATACCCTAGAAAAATTCCCCGTATAGAGCGAGGATCAAGCTTAGAGGATTTGGGACCAAGAACATGAATAAAACAGAGGGAGCCAAATACTCGAGGTGTAAGGGAGAACAATGTTATTTCAGGACGAAGAATAGTGAGAGGGCATCGATACCCGAGACCTTTTGATGGTAGACGATTAATGATATAAGCAGCAGCAAGAACAGCATCCGCCCAGAAATATTTGGGTAAATGGCGCTGGAATAATAATGCGCGTGCTGTTTCAAGGATATGACGATTTTTCCTCTCAGCCACTCCATTTTGCTGTGGTGTGTAGGGACAAGATGACTCATGAAGAATTCCTGAATCCTCTAGAAAAGTATTTAGGGATTGTGCAAAGTATTCCCGTGCATTATCAGATCTAAGAGTTTTCACCTGTGTGTGAAATTGAGTTTCAACCATTTTACAAAAATGTTGAATGAGTCGAGGAACTTCGTCTCTGCCTCTCATCAAATAAAGTCATGTACAGTGGGTGTAATCATCAATAAAAGAAATAAAGTATCGATACCCATCCAAAGAGGGCACGGGAGAGGGACCCCACACATCTGAATGAACAAGGTCAAATGGAGACGAACTTTTATTCATGGACTCAAAAAAATGAGTTCTACAATGTTTGGATAACTGACAAACTTCACATTGAAGAGACTCAAGAGAAACAGAGGAAAAGAGATTAGGAAATAAGACCTTCAATGACCGGAAAGATAAATGTCCCAAACGAGAATGTCATAACACGATTTCTTGATGCTTATTTTCTGAACACTGGGCTGTAGACTTCAGAGCAGTTGTTGTTCCATGATGATAATAATAAAAACCTCCTACCTCACGGCCAGTCCCAATCGTTTGCTTGGTCTCGAGATCCTGAAAGACACAATGATCAGGGAAAAATGTTACTGAGCACTGTAGTTGTTTAGTAATACTACTAACAGAAAGTAAATTAAGAGAAATGGAAGGGACATGAAGTGCAGAGGATAGGATAAAGTGGTCTGCCAGTTGTATGGAACCTTTTCCAGCCACAGTAGCTTTTGTACCATCAGCGATGGTCACTTTATCCTGCCCAGAAGACAAAGAGTAGGAAATAAAGGAATTAGCAAGATTTGTCATATGATCCGTAGCTCCTGAGTCAATGACCCAGGGGATACAAGATCTTGACGCATCAATACTTAATTCCAGACCTCGGATACCTGTGTGAGCTTGAGACGAATTAGCAGCGGATGAAGTCTGAAGTCGCGATAAAAGGTGCTGAAGAGTGGCAATATCAGTAGATGACAACTCAATATTAGAAGGTACCGAGGAATTAGTAGTCTCCTCATCCACTAATTTCTGGGCAGCAAGATTCCCTCGACTAGACCCCTTCTTGTCACTGTATTTGAATTTTTCAGGTTTTTTTTCTGGATATTTCTCCCAACAAAAATCTGAATCATGATTAGTCCTCTTGCAATGCCGACAAAATTTTGCACTTTTTCCTTTCGTCCCCCCAGATTTGAACTTGTTAGTAGAACCGACAAAAGCAGATGTCTCCCCAATTGGAGTGTTTGCTGTAGAAATATTCCCTTTGTTGGTCATGGTCCTTCTCCTGCCTTCCTCACTCAGAATTTTGTAGTAGACTTGCTCTAGAGAGGGAGTAGGATCAAGACTAAGAATTTGTCCTTTTAAATTTTCAAACTCTCCATGAAGTCCATCAAGAAACTTAATGATTCTGTCCTTTTCCAGAAGCTTCAGATATCTCTGATGATCATCAATAGAAATCCAATTGTCCATCCTGTAGTAGTCAAACTCATCCCACAACCCTTTTAGAGCAGCAAAATAATTTGTAACAGACATAGAGCCCTGCTCTAGTTTAAAAATTTGACTACTTATCTGATAAGTACGCAACATATCATGCTTGCGCCCATACATCTGCTCCAGTGTCCGCCACATATCAACAGCTGTTCTGTTATGAAGAATGACCTGTTTGATGCCAGAACTTACAGAATTGAGTATCCAAGTCATTACCAGAATATTATCACGCCTCCAAGTACGAAAACTGGGATCTTTCTCATCTGGTTTCATTTTTGTACCATGAAGAATATCAAGTTTATCATGGCCTTCAACATAAAGCTCAACAGCAATCGCCCACGATGCATAATTTATCTCGGTCAATTTTTCAGAGGTTATCTGAAGACTAGATCCTCCCGGTCCTGTCGCTGTGAACATTGGTTGTACCTGTTCAGAAGAAGCCAAAGGATCTATCGACATACCAGAGCTTTCCCCAGAGGTGTCTGCCATAATAAACTCCCAAAAAAATGAAGAAGAGCGTTGATATGTGGTAAATGTCAGGCACTCGTGTGGCAATCACGCAAGCAGCAGGGAAAGAGAAAAAAAAACCAAAATGACAGCCCGTGACCACTGCCGAAGAAGAAATAATAAGAAAACAAAAAACGTGACCTCTGTCACACTTGCTTCTGAGGAAGAGAGCAGCGGCAGTTCTCCCGTCTCCAGACGATGGCAGCAGACGCGAGAAGAGCAGATGATGACGGCAGAAGAGCAGAAGCAATCCAAAAAAAAAGGATAAACGACAGAGCCTCGCGCTGTGCCGCTATGCCGCTGGAGTCCGGCGACCAGAAGAATGCCGAAGAAGAAGGCTAGCAGCGCTTCCAGTGGAAGTCCGGCGACCAGAAGAAGGCCGAAGAAGAGGGCTAGCAGCGCTTCCAGTGGCGGCCACGAGGTCGCGTCGAGGAGGCACGCGCGCGAGAAGAGCGCTGCGACCTGCGTGTCCGCGTCGAGGGGAAGAGACCGTCGGAGGAGAAGTCGCCGCTGCCGCCTGGTTGCTCGCGAGAGAAAGGGGTCCGAGGGTTGGGAGGCGCCGGTGTTGCGTTTTCTCACGTGGAGACGACACCGCGATGTGGCGTCGGCGTCGTTCGCTCGACGGCGGCCAGTGAAGAGGTAGAAGCCGCTTGCGTCGTTCGTTCTCTCTGTAGGAGCAGAGAAAAGACAGCGTCGCGTGAGAGGAAGGACGGCGCGGCGGGGTCGCGTGGGAGAAAGAAGAAAAAAAGTTAAAGGAAAGAAAAGAGATCTAGGGTTTTATTAAATTTGGCTCTGATACCATGTTGTAAAACTTTTATGATTAAACCGAGACCCTTTACAAGGTTTATATAACATCCAAACCCTAATGACACAAAAAATAGAAAAAGACTAAACTACCCTTGTAACTCAACAGTAATCAAGTTCACTTAAGAACAGCAGGTAGTCTTCTTCAAATAAATAAAATAAATTTACTTCTTGAACCAATTAGTAGGAGAATAAACCAAATGATTCATCAACTATATACTTCTGAAGCATAAATATGAAGATTTGTTGTCAATTCACTAGGAATCATGTTGATGAAGATTGTAAGTTATTCAATTACAATTTGCATCCAAACTATGGTTAGTTACTAGTTTCACTGATTCCATGAGATATGATGATAATAGCTCTTTCTGAAAATTGGAGAACAAAGGACATACAGATAAGAAAAAGAT
The DNA here is from genome assembly GCA_024364735.1 of Boesenbergia rotunda. Lineage (NCBI taxonomy): Eukaryota > Viridiplantae > Streptophyta > Magnoliopsida > Zingiberales > Zingiberaceae > Boesenbergia > Boesenbergia rotunda. Next base: position 70,581 of record JAGFNQ010001294.1, on the reverse strand, counting down.
AAGCTAAGAAAATTTCAAACCACTATAGCCCATTGTAGGATCTTCGAATCTGCGAGTTGAAATCTCAGATTCTTCAAAGACAACTTTAGACAAATCACATTGAAGCATACGTGAAGAAGATAAGTTAATCAATCGTTAACTGCCGATAATAAACCAAATGGATGATTACAAAATGCAGAATGTCCTTAAGCAAGAGGTGAAAGGATTTACAAGGTGTATGAATGATTTCATAAGGGAATTAGTTGACAAATAAAATATGTCACGTCCTGAGATCAACGGAGCCGCTGATCCAATATAAAATCGAAGAACATTTCTCCTATCCGACGGACAATTTACGCATACACATATATCACACGCAATATAATATTGGCCTCAGACCTCAAAACAAAAAATAAAGTAAGAAAATAAATACAATCTCAACACATAATTCAACCTTATTCACCTGAGCTGCCCTCCTAGGCTGGCGCAAAGCAAAACAATACAAAATAAGTCCAATAGAGGACTCAAAATTACAATACCGCACTAATGAATCACGATACAAGTCCACAATATAAAACCGAATACAACGCATAGAGTATGCTATAAAAAAACAAAATCCGCAGAAGCACCCATCAATGGAGTCGTAGGGACTCGGGACTGACAACTGGGCTCCTACAATGACCAATCAACCTGAATATAGAAACATGGTGAACAATGATGAGTCCAAATAAACTCAGCGGATACCAAAACAGATATGCATAGTAAGCTATAATAATAGTAAGAATCACGTTGATACAGTCTCGGGTATAGAGGATAAAGCAAAATTGAACTCTAAAGGTGAGTACATACTAGAGTCTGTCTATCCTGTGGGTAGGTGTAATTAATCCCTTATATAACTTCTAGAATGATACACAATTCAAATGTGTATGTCACCTGTAAGTGCATGTCAAACATATAATACTCAAACACAACTGTTGGATGGGGTGGACCGACTAGAGGGGGGGTGGGGTGAATGGACGGTTATGAAAAATAATGAAGATAGCACTCGTCTAAAAAAAACTTGGTTGTAACTGGAACGTTGCTTCCAAGGCAGTTAACGCTCAAGCAGAACTCCTTCAGGCAGAGAAGCCTTTACAGTTGTAGCACTGAAGACTTAGAGAGGCTACAATTCAATTTATGCCTTTAATTCTAAATTCTAAGCCTATTTATAGCCTAAGAGAATAAATCTGGATTGTTGATTGTTGAGGAATTTTCTCTTGGCCGTTGATCCATGGATGTAATCTGGATAGTTGATCTTGGATGGGATTAACCTGCATCCATTGGATCCGATTAAATGATAAGGCTTTATCCTTTATGAGATAAAGGAATTTTTATCTTCTGCTCGAGATTGCTATTGTAATCTCCAAGTAAGAATATCGGCAAGAACAAACTGTCTCCAACCTTTATTGCAACTGGTAAGCTTGGCAGCCTCTGTTCTCGAGCTCTTGGGTTCAATTCCTCTTAGTAACAATTTAATCTTTTTTTTTCGGACGACTAGCCTTTTGGTTCTTCTGCTCGCAACAAATAAATAACTTTATCATCTGCTCGCAACAACTTTAATCATATCTCCTCCTTATCCCAGTCAGTAAGGCTGGAGATATACGTAGGCGAGGTTGCTAGTTCGAATCTGCACAACAATAAATAAATTTTTTTTTGTTTCAAGTGTCTGATTTGACTTGGTCAAACTGACCAGTCTTTTGGTTCATCTTCTGAGTGATTTCTGGCCAACCGGAGTTAGGCTCACCCGAACCCGACTCCGGCCTTTCGCCCCTCGAGCGTCCTTCCTCCCGGCTTCTCGTCCCTCGGACACCGCGCACATCCTTCTCGCTCCACCGACGTACTCTTCCGCAACTTCCGCGTCCCTCGAATTGTACCGAGCCTGTCGGCTCACTTCCCCGCACAATCCTTCTCGTCCGCTACGTCTTATGCTTAACTTCCTCCGTACCTAAGCTCCTGCACACTTAGCAGAGGGATTAAATATACCAGAACCTAACTTAACCTGGTTGATCACATCAAAATTTACCGGGGCATCAACAACAACAAGTACCAACAAAGGTGCAGTGCATCCTATACACATAATGCAATGATCTGTTCTGCACGCACTCCAGCCACCACCAAACTGGTGGTCAGGTGAACAGGAAATAGACAAGCTAACCACTAGCGGCTGCATAGAGAAGCCAAGAACTCGTGGTATACAACACATAAAGCCCAACACTCATGACACGTAAATATGTAGCCCCTGATGCCCAGCACCTGTGACAATGCAAATATGATGCCCAGCACCTGTGGCAATGCAAGTATGTAGCCCAGCACCTGTGGCAATGCAAGTATGTAGCCCAGCACCTGTGGCAATGCAAGTATGTAGCCCAGCAGTTATGGCTATGCAACCTCAAACATGACTGGGGACGGGCTCAGACCTCAGGGGAGTCGGTGGTCGCCATCATAATAATATTACAAAGCTAATAGCTCTATCAATATAGGAAACCTGACTGCGCGACGAGCTCAGATCCTAGGGGAGCCGATGATCTCCGGTATGAAATCGTACAGAGCCTACAACTCAGTGTGCAACTTGAGGGTAGTATATGCTAACAACACCCTCCTCACTAACCAGGTCCTCAACCACACATCGGTAGTGATAGATATGTATACTGAAAGACATGCTTCTTTTATATATATGAACATCTTTATTTTGAAAAGAGAATCACAACTACACTAGGTGCTTGTTTATATTAGTACATGCATGAAGTTCAATTACTTTGCATTGTAGATAACATGGTGTGTGGTGTCACACGGAAGATCATGTTATCAGTTCCTTGCTTAGTATAAATAGATGCCCACAACCGAGATGGAATTGGACAATCCATCGGAATGGTTGTAGTGTAATTAGGTGTGGTTGGTCTTAACCATAGGATTACACTAGTGTGCTTTGAGTACATTGAGCAGGACCAAAACACGAGGTTATCCAATTTGTACTGACTCGATAATTGGATAGGACCTCAGACTTTATTATGGAATACGATCTCTTAATCCCGATATAATAACGGGCATATATTATTAACTATTATTTCTTTAATTTACCAATGGGCGAGATCTATTCTGTTAGATCGATAGGCCCGGTAAGTTGGGAGATAATATTAATAATATAATGTGCCGCTGATTATTGACGGAATCCGTGTCCTGGTGAGTCGGGTTGATGATGCCCCCTTAATGAGCTCGAAAGGTTCATCATGCTAAACCCTGCAGGTGGATTTGATCCGGCATGATGATAAGGTCGAGTGGTACTAGTCAAGGATCCAGAAGTTAATTAATTTAAATTGTCAGTAATTTAATTAATTAACGAGCATTCGAAATCTTAAACACGGGGGATGGACGACTTGTAATAAGTGGAGCCCATATGTAAATATGGGGGTTGGTGAGGTAAGTCAATGAGGGTCCTTTAGTGGAATGTATCCTCATTAATGGACCGGGTCCATTAGTAGGCCAAGATCCAACTCCTCCTCATGGTCCCTACCGTAGCCCTATAAATACCCCATGGTGGCATAGAACCAAGTTGATGGTTAATCCAATAGATCACAAGAAACCCTAGCCTCAACTCTTTTCTCCTCTCTCTCTTCCGTCGTTTCACTCGGCGCCGAAGACACCTGCATGCAAAATTGAAGAACGTCTTTGCAATTAAGAAATTGCAAACGTTCTTTGTAATTAATTTTGTAATTAATTAAGAAGGCAGCTATGGAGAATGAATCCTTCAAAAAATTCATGCACGCGTGCATGCCATTAATCCATGCGTGCATACAATTAATCCCTTTCGAGGTGATTAATTGCTAAGGCAGAAGTTGCCATGCAACTTGAACGCATGGCATGGCATGCAATTAATCTCCATGAGATTAATTCTTGAGCGCATGGCATTAATTCGATGGCATGCAATTAATCTCCATGAGATTAATTCTTGAGCGCATGGCATTAATTCTATGGCATGCAATTAATCTCAATTAATCTCCATGGGATTAATTGCTCGAGGGAGCAGCTTGCTTAAAAGGTGGCGTGAGCCATCAGCTCGTTGAGAGAGGCGTGGAGAACAAGTAGCACACGCAACTTGCTCTTGAGCAATTCTAATTGCTTGGCATGGAGAGGTGCTGTCGGTTGCCAGCGGTGGAGAAAAGGAAAGGTAGAGTTGGTGTTTGGATTATCTTCTTCCTAGGAGCGGCCAACGGCATCCCTTTGGTAAGGGATTGGTTGGCGCAAGGAGAAGGGATCAACTTGGTGACCACGGTTCTTGGTAGATCGTCGCCCACACGACGTCCAAGAGGGGAGGGTCATACGATAGAAGATCGTAAGGTAACGGAAGGTATATATTCTTCCCTGGCTCCTTATGTTCTTATTTTGTGCCTTACTTATTTGCCTCGTCATTTCATGTTTGTTATTTAATTATTTTGATTGCGTATCATAGTGAATAATTATTTAACTGGACCCCGACCATAAACACAAAAGTCGGCGATCAACTCGTCGCCTTTTCCGCGGTCGAACGGTCGAGCAAATTGCAATACCAATTTTGGTTATTGGCTAAGTTGCAATTTGAATCGTTCGATACGGCACGAGATGGTCGATGGGAGACGGCTCTTCACTCGGATTAATTTTTAATCCGTAGGCATAGAGAGGTCTCTCAGATTGACCAGGTATTCGCTTAGGAAACCCACCAAGCCATACCCAACAGGTAGGAAAATTATAGGTCTAACACATGTATCCAGATCTAACAGTTCTACCCTAGGTATCCATGCAAGGTATATCTAGAAATTAATCCAACTGCATATACAAAGTGACCTACTACTGTATTTGTGCACATAAACACGCAAGACAGATAACGAGACTGTATGAAACTAAATAAGAGTCGTCTAAAAAGAGTAAGCAATAGATATCAGATCATGATATACAAAGGCAGGTATAACGTATAAATCTACTGCTATCTATAACAACTATGCACAATAGTAAGACAGTAGCTAAAAAGATATGTCAGGGGTACCCGCCTCTTGATGTAGTAGTCTGAAAGCGAAGAGAACTCTCCATCCAAACAATAGTCTGCAGCCAACTGCTCAAGTCAATGTCCTGTATCCATAAAACATAATATAAGCCATCATTACAAATGTTGCTAACTAGACTAGACACCAAGTCGTATCCGGATTAATCCAACCTGACCAAAGTGTGGTTTACCCTAATATTGAACCACACAATTAAGCTAACCTTAAGTTAATTGAAATTAGTCTTAGTTAGGGATCAACCTCTGAATTAACCCTAGACCCTAATCCTAACACCAAGAGTAAACTCACAGTAGGAATCCAAGTTTAGGAATACAACATAGCATGCTCTAACTCCAAGTGAAGCTCTCGACATAGCTTCAACTCCTATTTAATCAAAGCAACAATACGAGCTTTCTCAATTGAAATGCTAATAGAAACTTAAATTTATAAGTATCTAACTCCACACCGATCAAGATCATTGCTATTATCCCTTTCCAATACAAGAAGATCAACGCTGCAATTCAATCCACAGATCCAAATCCACACACAGCCCACGACAGGAATAGGAAAAACAAGACAATGATCGATTATAGTGAATTCTTGGCAACATCTCAAATATAGGGCAAATCAATATACCAGTTCCAAATCTACAACCAACTATCTCATCTAAAACAATAGAACATATAATCCACAATCCCATTGAGGCACGACATAATTGGCACAAAATTGAGACAAAACAGAGCATATCTTTGTGCCAACAACCAACACCAAACTCGATTACATCACGAAACCAAATCACGATCAACAAAATTTTATAATTCCTTACCTTCAATGAGTGCCGATCTTGGTGTTTTGTTCAGATTCAAGCAAGCACAAACTTAAGCCCCTGAATCGACCCCAAGTAGCGTACGGATGCAGTAGGTAAGAGGTTTCCAAAGGAATCCTTAAGAAAACACCAAAAGAAGCCATAGCTTACCTCATTCTTGCGCCTCCAAATCAACATCGCTCAGATCCAGCCTAATCCTCCTCTACAAGTCCTCCCTGGCGTGAGTGACCAATCTACTCCAGGAAATCAGATCTAGGGCTTAGGGAGGAGGTGCGATCGGCGGTGGGCAACTCTGACGGTTGGGCGGCGAAATGCTCCCTTGGAGGAAACGAGGACAATGGTCACGTCGTTCTGATGAAGAGAAGGACTCGTGTGTGGTGCTGTTGGCTGCGAGCGATTTGGGTGAAGCATCGGGAGGAAGGAATATTTAAGTGAGGGCGGCTTTTGCAAACAACCCCTTCAACTTTTGAAAACCCCACAATCAACCCTCAAAAGTTTAGGTCAACTTGCTATTAGCCCCTTAGCCTTTAGTTAAACCCAACCAGGTCATTAATTCTAGGATTTTCTGTACCTTCAACCCCTAGAAGTTTCGAGTTTAATTTAATTAAACTTCCAGAAATTCATCCGTACGCCTTGATACCATAAAACCTATTTAGTAAATCCTGAAAATTTTTTGGTCCAGGTTTTGAGTTGCCGAATTTAACAAAACATGTATTCCTTGAGCAATCATTGGAGAAGTTCTATATAGGCGCACACAAGAAATGTGCATTACATGGTGACATCTTCAGCAGAAATGATTTTATTCCCGAGCTCACAATACAGACAAATAGCCTAAGAACATCAAGGTTTGTTTTCTTCTTGCAGCATGTATTTAACATGTCAAATATGAAAAGATCGAACATCAGTGGGGAAAAAGGTAGTTTAGAAAGCGAAATAATCAACCAATTATTTAACAAGGGAACTAAAAGCCATATGAAAAGTAAACTTTTCAAAGATGAACAACTAGAAACTGTCAATGTGTATTCCATCATACTTGTGTAGTTTGTGATCCTTGTGCCATTATTTCCTTAATTTGACTTTGTCATGTGGTGTCAAATGGTGCCTTACTATTACCTCCAAACTCGGTGATAATTCTTTTTAGCTCTTGTTCAAGTCAGGCTGAAGCTTAATTTGACTGAACTGTGTGAAAGTAGTACTGAATCAAGTCCAACAAATAGGATTATCTAACACTACTACCTCGATGAATCTGAATAACATCATCCACGCTATGAATCAACTATCCTCCACTCTGCAACACCACATCGATTATCAGCGATAGAAGCAAGGAAGGAGTAGTAGTGAACCAATTAACTTGAACAAATAGGATTACCTAACCCTACTGACTGCGAGGAAATAAGCACGATCATAGTCCTCTCGATGAATCTGAACAACATCACTCACGCTATGAGTCAAAGGAGGCGCATTTTCTGTATTCCTCTCCTCATTTCTGCAAGAACACATCAATCACCAGCGATAGAAGCAATGGAGGAAGTAGTAGTGAACCAATTGAGTAGAACAAGTAGGATTACCTAACCTACTGCCTTGAGGAAATAATTACGATCATAGTCCTTCGATGAATCTGAACAGCATCCTCGCGCTATGAGTCAAAGGAGGAGCATTTTCTACATTCCTCTCCTCATTTCTGCAACAACACATCGATCATCAGCGATAGAAGCAATGGAGGCTGTAATAGTGAACCAATTGAGTGGAACAAATAAGAATAACTAACCCTACTGCCTGTGAGGAAACAAGCATGATCATTGCCCTCTCGATGAATCTGAACTACATCATCCACACTAAGAGTGAAAGGAGGCGAATTTTCTGTATACTTCTCCTCATTCCGCAACAACACATCGATCGTTAGCGATAGAAGCAACGGAGGGCGATGGCGGGCGATGACCTCTGTTGCCGTGGAGAAAGGAGCCAGAGGAGCTCCGTGACGCCAGATACGGCCAAATGTAGGGGTTTCACTTCCATCTCGAAGCAGCGCGGAGCAGCGAAAGGTGAGAGTCTTAGCAAGATAGACAAGGAGTGGAAAAGAAATGGAGACAAGCACCGTGAGATCGGAGAGGGAGATGAGGCGACAGCGGCAGAGATTACCGACCCAGCCGGCGCTCTGGTTTGGCCGAGAAAAGACCCAGGAGTCGAGTATTTTAATTAGCGTTAAAATACATCATCATTGAGGTTTGGCAGATGAGGGCATCTGCACCGGTGTGTTAGCGTTACCCGTTAAAATCGTTACGACGTGTTGATGTGCTGACGCGATGAATATGTTTAGATATTTAAACGTATTCATCGGTATGACATGATATCCCGAATCAATTGGGACTCGTTCATCGCATATGACATAACATCCCCAATTGATTGGTAGAGTCCCAATCGATTCGGGACGTCCGTAATCGATTGGGCAATCGATTACGGGTGTCCCCCCAATCGATTGGGGACTGCTTCGATTGGGCAACTCCCATTAATTAATTTGGGATACCATTGAGGATGATTTAATCGATTGGGATAGTCATAATCGATTAAAAATCGAAAATGATCACCTAAACGACTAGTAAACGCTTATAACGGTCACAAACGACTATTTTAATAAAAATAAATAATTTTTCATTTATAAATATTTATCATTTTACAATTCTCATTTCAATCTTCAAACACCTCTCTCCCAATCACTCTCATCCCAATCTTCAAACACCTTCATCCCTCCTTCTAAATATCTCCTCTCTAGACTCTAGTATTTTCTTTCGAAATATTTGAAAATAATTGTGAATTTTTAAGAAATTTTTAAGAAAATATTTCTTCCCAACATTTTCAAACTCCACCAAATTATTCATATTTTCATATTTATCAAATTATCCACATAATACATACCCATCAAATAACTCATATGGTCTATATCCATCTAATTATTCATATCCACAAAATTATTTATCTAATCTACCTGTAATCGGCATGCATTTTATATCTCGGACGAAAAATGATCCATTTATTCTGACTTTTATTCCAGCAACTCAAGTGTTTTACCATGAATCTCCAATTAAAATTATTAATTTAGAGATGACGAATTCTGACGCCCTGGTAGAAGGAAATGATTAACATGAGTAAGTGTGAACACGAAATTTACAGCTTCATTAAACAGAAAAATAAATAATTTTTTAAAAAAATAGAAATAAATAAAAAGCTTGTTTGGATTTTGATATGTTCAACACAAGAACAGTATGAATATATTTTTTTTCTCGCATTCAACTTGTCGTTAAACAGCCTGTAGCTCCGCCCCAGTTGTACTTTCCACGGTGGTGGTGCCTGCACCGGAAGGACCGAGGATGGTCTGTCGGCGAGCAGATGCACCGGCGCCTCGCTGTCGTCGTCTCTAGTAGCCGCAGCGCGTTCGCCTCGTGCCCCGGCGCCGGCAGAACACGGCCCTGATGCCGTCGACGGCCGCGATCAACGGCGGTACATGGAACCAGAGCGTGGCACATGGCGCAATCTGATTGACTGTTCCGGTGTCTAGCTTCCGTTGGCAGCACTCACCGGCGGCGGCGGCGCGATAAAATTAACGTGCAGCGGAGGACAATTAATGGATCGCCGGCGATGCCAAGTGGCTTGGACAAGGAAAGGAATGGAATGTGTCAGAGAAAATAAAAGGATTTGGTTGAAACGAAAGGTAATTTTTGTTGGGAGAAAAAAATATATATATGAAAAATGAAGAAATGATACGTATAATAAAAGTGAAAAATGAATGTCTCAGTGAAAATTTTAATCGTCATTTGGTGCTCCGACCGACGTCCGATCATCAATCGGATACTACCAGCGGCCTCTAATCGTCGTCCCGAATCAAACTATACCTTGGGATGATGGTGAACCCATCAGGATCGTCGACAACGGTGAACCCGTCAAAATCGACGATGAATAATACGAGATATCAATTGCGGTGATACTCGACGGGTTCACCGTACCCCCAGGGTATAGTTTGGTTCGGGAAAGCGGTCGGAGGCTGCCGGTAGTGTCCGATCGACAATCGGACGTCGGACGTATCACCGATTGTCGATCAAAATTTTTTACTAAGGTATTCATTTTTACGGTGTGTATCATTACTCTAGAAAATGATAAAAGACTATTCACTCATCCTAACGTGATGATGAATTATGAGTAAATACAAAAGAAATAAATTATGGATACTCATCTAGACATTGTCCTTAGTACATGAGAAATTACATACAATTCATCTGATTTTCATTTATTTAAAAATTACATATTTATAAATTTAATAGATACACTAATTTTATATACATTAAATATAGATATTTTTATTTTACTACAAACGTAATTCTTATTAAATTATATCTCTATCCATTATTTATTACATCACCAAACCACTAAATTCACTTATTTATTTTGAAATATATTATACAATCTTTTGGTCGACGAACACAAATTTTATGATTTTGCTCTTACTTGACAAAAGGAGTTAATTAAAAAATGTTAAAGAAAATTATGGTAATTAGTAAACATAATTATTGGGCCTCCAATTCAATAGCCCAATACTCGGCCTGCTGTATATTGGCACGAACTAATATATGACAATTAAAGCCCAATTAATTATAAATAGAATAAAATAATTGATGTTACTATTATTATTATTATTATTTGGGTTCAATGATTAATTTGATTTAATTTGATTTTTCCAAAAAAGAAATGAATAATTAATGGTGGGTGCTCGAGCTTTGTCATCATATTTAGGTTTGTTTGGCATTATTTAACCAAATATCAACATATATTCATTATTGACAATCATATCAAAAACAAATCGAAATTGATAAATATTTGGCTTATCGAATTAATGTTTTTATATTAAATTAAATATTTCAATTAACAACCGACTTTGTAGATAAGATTTCCCATCTATCAAATTTATGTAGATATTCCAATTCGATCTCAAATTTGGGGCTCACATTAATTATTGATTACTACTATGCCATTAAATATAATGAAAATCTATGATTATTTTCTTTTCTTATGTAAAATCAATTATTGAAAAAAATGACCTTTATGTTAATTACTTTAGGTTTTTTATAGAACAAGACTAATATTATCTCTATAATTACTTAAAGAAAGATAGCTTAGTAGGCTTAATTAATGTGCTTAGTCCTCTAACCAATATAAAATTAATTGTTTTTTGAATAATTTTTTTATGTTAATTAATCTGTGTTAAAATGTTGATCAACGTCATTGGGGGATGTTCTCACAATGCAATTAATGATAATATGTCGAGTGGAGCCTTCAATCTTTTTCATTGTGTTAATTATTGAAAACAATTATAGCATCTGTTGAAAAATATAATTAATTAATAATCGAAGGAGGCATCCTAGTTAAGAGGACAAGGGCTTAACAGTGCTAGGGGTATGAATAGAGCCATGTTGAGTGTAAAGTAGAGGTAAAATAGCTTTTAATTAATTTAACAGTGCTATGTTCTACCGACAAGAGGTGTTTAATTTAAGTTCTCAGGCTATGGAAGTACTTATCTCATGTCGAATAAGGCTAGAGGGAAACGATGTACGATATCGAATAATTGCTAGCTACTTAGAATCCACAAACCTAGTGGAATGTACATGACATTTGCTAAGGGATAGTAGGGTTAATTACAAAGCTCATTTGTTTATTGTAATCTGTCGACATAGATAGGGATGATTAATCCAAAATTTAGAGGTAAACTGGACTTTAATTGGTATGGAAGGGGTGAGCTAAATACCAAAATAAAATGAACAAAGAAAAAAAAAACACATCAATTCTCTTTGGTGCCGAGTTGTAGTCTATAAAATATCTATGTAAATTTTTGGATGGAATGGGTTATAGAGTCCCGGACAACCCTATCTTTTGTTCAAACTTCACTTATCTTTAGATGTATTTGATGTTCCCAATGGTAGAGTTATCGGCGACCAAAGATACTAATCAACAAGGCTAGTGCTTGTATCTAAAAGCTCTTGAACTTGCGATTATTCTAGGTGTTGAATTAGAGGGTGTTTGAGTTGTGGTAAAGGGTAGCTAATTGGAATAGAGAAATTTATGTGATCAAGGTAATGATGGATATGATGGATGGTAGAGAATCATGGCTATGTGTGTGTTTGAGGGACGCGACAAGTTCACTGTCTTGGGAAAGGATGGCTATAGGAAATTATATATGGTTTCGATAAGGAAAGATTGGGAAATCGCATTCGTCAAATATATAGATGCCAAACAAAAAGGTAGACCTACTCGCTAAAGGCTATTAATTAAGTGTAAGATAATGACCTTGAACATTGCCTTAGAATTTAGATAGGAGTCTCATTACTTTCGCTTGTGAATAAAGGCCAAGGCTATCACTTCACCTATTGATAATTTGGTGAGATATAGACACACACACACACAAAAAGAGCAAAAGGACTAAATTGCCTATTCTAAAGTGACACTAGCTACTTGATGTCGCCATTGATGGTACCTTAGTTTACACCACTAATTTCTCTTAAAATCTCAAAATAGATTAACCTTTCCGATCAACCGACAAGGGTCAAATAATTAACACGAGACATGATAATGTAACAATCATGGCGTTAATGATGGAGATTGTAATCTCGAGTAAAGTAACATGACAATATTTGGCATTATTGTAGGTAGGATATGTGGTGATGCTAGACATAAACACAGTGTTGAGTCAGGAATTATAATCTACTCGGGTTTAAAAACATTAATGAAAAATAAAAAAAATGTCCCTAGTAGAATTGAACTATGGAATTAAAATGATCTCCGGGTGGGTCCCTGAGCTAAAGCCCAAGTACACTCATACAAAGGTTCATCTCAAGAGAAGATGTCGGTGGTCGCGCATAAAGAAAGAAAAAGAGTTAAAATAAAATTAATCCACATAGATTTTCATAAACTGATTCTCTTTTATTATATGCAATAATCCCCATCCTACCTAATCAAACTATCTTTTTCAAATAATCATAAACTAAACCATAGAAGTTTCAATTCGACACTCCTAATTAAGCTCGTACTAATATATAAAAACAGTGTTTAACATTAAATAAAACACATAATCAACTCGTGGTGCATATCCAGAGTTATCAGAATCTTCATATTATATATTATTATTATTATTATCATTATCATTTAATTGATTGATTAGATTTGAATAGAAGAAAATAAACAATGACATATCATTATTTCATTAGATAGGAGACAAGAGAGCCAGCCATGCAGCAGCTGTACGCCAACTAAATACTGAAGAGATTTAATTTCATGCACGCAATTAATTCCATGACTTGACTCCTCCCTCAAGTCGACAACATGATTATCGAGAGCGGTCCACCTAATTAGTCATCGTCAGCTACGGTCTAATCTCGAGGCGTTGACGTGTTACCTGCCACCTCGGATAACTTACTCATGCATGCATGCCTCATCGTTTTGACCCCTTTGGGACTCCTTCGTGCATGCATGCACATACGCCCCCTTTCACTTTCGCATCCCCATCAAAGTAAACACAAATACATATCAAGAAAACGAAAGATTGTCCCGGCCCCTCGTCTACCGTACGATGATAAAAAAATGGGGAGGCAACGGTCGGATGGATTTTCAGAACTCAAATTTTACTTAAAATATTATATTGAATTAAAAGAGTCCTGTTTGACGATGAGTTGACTGGGGATATTTTAGAGGAGGAAGCCTAAATTTTCTATTAGTATGAATTTTATATTTGTTTAGTTTTTATTATGGTGAAAAATGTCTATGATAATTGTAGCTCGTCCTATCCATGCTTATCCCTTCCAGTACACGCAAGCCAGCTATATATATCCCTCCTCCAATCCCCTTCCTTCACACACTTCGATACCTGCTTTCCTCCCAAGTAAACATTCGATGGCGAGCGCCCGGTACTCGTCGTCGTTCCTGCTCGTCGCCCTTCTCGCCCTCGTCGCCGGCGTCTCGTCGATCAACTTCCTCTCCGACGTGGAGATCACATGGGGCCGCGGCAAAGCCCTCAGCAGCGACGTCCTCCAGCTCTCCCTCGACAGCAGCTCCGGCTCCGGATTCCGCTCCCGGCAGGAGTACCTCTTCGGCCGCTTCGACATCCGCATGAAGCTCGTCCCCGGAAACTCCGCCGGCACCGTCACCACCTTCTACGTAATAATTCATTTCTGTTAGTAAATTAATCAATTAATTAATTAGTAAATAAAATTAAAATTAAAAAAAATTGCAGTTGTCGTCGTTGGGGGGGACGCACGACGAGATCGACCTGGAGTTTCTGGGGAACGTGAGCGGGCAGCCGTACGTGCTGCACACCAACGTGTACGCACAGGGGACCGGCGACCGGGAACAGCAGTTCTACCTCTGGTTCGATCCCAGACTGGATTTTCACACTTACTCTGTTCTGTGGAATCCTCAACAGATTGTGTAAGTTCCAAACTATTGCGTTAAAGTTAATTCGTCGATTAATTTAATTAGGAAGGGGGAAAAAAAAGGATCGATTTGTCTGATATATATATTTATATATAATTGATGAAGGATTTATGTGGACGGGACGCCGATCAGAGTTTTCCGGAACAACGAACGCATGGGGGTCCCATACCCGAAGCGTCAGCCCATGCGGGTGTACGCCAGCATATGGGACGGCGACGAGTGGGCCACGCGCGGCGGCCTCGATAAGACCGACTGGTCCAAGGCGCCCTTCATCGCCACCTACCGCGGGCTCACTGCCGACGCCTGCGCCGTCGGCTCCTACGGCTGCTCGGCTAACGGACGCGGGTGGTGGAACCAAGTGCTGGACTTCGCCGGAATGCAGAAGGTGAGGTGGATGCGGGAGAGGTACATGATTTATAACTACTGCCGCGACCCCAAGCGGCAGACGGCGAGGGGCCCGCCGCCGGAGTGCGCGGTCAATTGATGGGTGTGGTATTTAATTAATATATATATATATACGCGTGCGTGATTACGTATACGCATGTGTTTTATGTGTTTTATGTGTAATGCTTTAATTATTTGATTTTGCTATGTATCTAAAAATTACGGTCGAACGAATAAAATATTTGTGAATGTTTGAGTTTACGTATACGCATGGATTGAAATTAATTACGATAATGGCAGTGTGTACTTGGAGAATACAAAATTCGATGTGTTTGTCCTGTTTAGACGTTTGGTCTCTTCATACACGTACGGAATATTGTAATTGATTAATTTTTTTTCACCGAGCAAAATCAGATCTTGATTCGTAATTCCATGTTAAAATTGGGATCTTTGGTCCCGTTTTCTCGGTGGAACGAGTTAGTGTTAACTCGAGGTTGCTGGATGTCGCCGGAGAGAAGCCCGCTTGGGTTGCTGATCTCGACGACGTGGACAAGGACCGCCGTCTTCGTTGAGCCGCTGGGGTCTTGCGGCAAGAAGGTGCTTCGATCTGGAGGCTGCTATGGCAGCAACTTCCCAACAGGGCAGAGTTCACAATTCCTCTGTTCTACCAGGTTTTCAACACAAATCTAATGCTGTATTTTTTCCGTGCTTTCTTGTCTGTTCAGAATTGGTTGCTAGATTATGTTTCTGTGTGTCAGAGATCATTTTTTATGTTTATGATGTTCTTTTCCTTGTGTTCATCGATCCACTTGGATTCCATTATTTTTGACCATGTTTCAGAATTTTCTTTTTCCAATTTCATTGACAAACTGATCAGATCATACATCTTTAAATGTTTATCCATCATTCTTGAATGGATGACGAAAGGAAAACAAAACTTTTGCATTCGAGCTTTTGTTCTTCAATTCGATCGTGTTTTGGGAAGCTTGAATTTGCTTCTTTTGCATCAAAACTAAGGTTTCTGAAACTGTTGAATATGTTTATTGATCACTCTTGAGCACAAGCAAGAAGGGAAGAAAAACTTTGTCAATTTGAGTTTCGATTAGAATCTTTTCTTCGAGCGAGTGGACTATGTAAGGAAATTTGAGATCGACATGGAGATTTAGAAATTAAGGACATTGTTGGATTCAGGTCATTGAAGCAAACTCCTCCCCTGTTCCCAGAGCCGGTCGAGGTGGCCGACGACGGCGGCGAGGACGTGGCTCACCGTTCGGGCAGCGACGCCAACGCAGCTCTCGAGCGGGTCCCATAGACACGCACGCCAGCTCAGACAACGCCGCCACATTCTCACCACGAAGTCCCGGTGATCGCCGGCGTGGACCACCGTGGCCGCCGACTTCAGGTACGCCGACGCCGCGCGCTTCACTAGCTGGTCCCTGATGCGGATGGCCGAGGCGTCGATGAGCAGTGGCCGTCTGCCGCTGCTGCCGCCGCCGCCGCCGCCGCCGCGGGAGTAGTGCTGGTACCGCGACGTCGACGTCGTCGACGTGAACATGGACGCGTAGCGGGCGAGGCCAAGGGGGTTGCGGAAGATGGGGTGGTGGCGACGGTGGCGTTGGATGACGTCGCGGAGACTGGTGTAGCGGTGACGGTTGCCGCCGGCGATTTTGGATACCAATTCCTCCATCTCTCGCTCTTCCATTTGGATTGATCAAGATTAACGTGTTATCGAAATTCTAGTTTAATATGCCCTTAATGATTGGTGAAATTGACAAAAAGAGAGATGGAGACGAGGAATTCGAGGAGGAGGAACGCAAAGGAATGTGGTCGGTGTTGCTTTGACGTTTGACTTGGAAAAACAAAATACCATTTGACTTTTTAACTTTTCTTTGGTTTGAATATATATATATATATAATTAATTTTAGTTGTTATTGTTAATTGTTGATTGTTAATTGAAGAAGGATTTTTAGATAAAAAAATAAATTCTACTCATAAGTAATTTTTAAAAATTAAAAATTATTTATATTTTTAGTTGATCAGATTTTTTTTTTACAAAAGAAAAAAAAATCCGCGGCGTGATTTTCGTCCATTTCCACTGAATTTTGACAAGATCTTGACCTCTGCTTTAGAAATAGTGCACGGGCTTTGATGGGATCTTCACCGACCCTGCCGCCGGATCCATCGGGGTCCGATGGGAAGATCGACGCCGGCGATCTCGGCCGCATGTTCCAGTAGCAACGCCGCCACATTGATTACTTCTTCGACCTCCTCGACCTCTCCCAAGCGGCAGACTTAATTCGCGCAGGCGCTCCTCGACGCACCCGGTGCCGTCTTCTTCTCCGGGGTGGGAAAGTCCGGCATCGTCGCCCACAAGCTTTACCGGACGATCGCCTCCCTTGGCTTCGCCCGCTCCTCCTTCCTCTCCCCCGTTGACGCCCTTCATGGCTACTTAGGTGCTGTGTTCCCTGGGATCTCCTCGTCCTAATTTCTAAATCCGGCTCCTCTGAGGAGCTCCTCGCGCTCGTACCTTGTGCACTCGCCAAGGCAGCGCGCCTCCTCTTCCTCACTTCCGCCGGTGAGGTCTCTGGCAATTCGATCGACTACCTCTGCAACATCAATGTCCACCTACCCCTCCTGCGCGAGCTCTGACCCTTCGGTCTCGCGCAGGTTACCTACCTCAGCGTCGATACAGATGCTTTCTGGGGACACCATCGTCGCTGCTTGAATAGCGGCAAGGCATCTCACCAAAGAGCAATACGCTAGGAACCACCCCGCCGGGAAGATTGGGAAAAGCCTCATCTTCAAGGTTGATTCTGGTGTTTGAGTTCTCTAGCTTTACTAACAATGATGGTACGCACAAGGAGAAGTTGATTAATGTGAGTAGGATCATAGAAATGAAGATTAGCTTTACTAACAATGATGCCTGAGGCATGCATTTGGAAGAACCACGCCTGATTATTATCTCTCGTTTGATCTTGTTTGGTTAGGCTATAATAATGTAGGTTGTTGATTAAGTATTTTGTTGATCAAATCATATGCAATGCAATTCTGAATCATCCAATCAATTTTTTTTTTTGTTTTATAATCTAAGAAAACTTTGACAATGTTATAATCTCAAGAATCTTCCATGCATCGATATTCAGGTGAAGGATGTTATGAGGAAGAAAGAGGATCTTCCATTTTGCAAGGAACAAGACATGATAATGGACCAATTGACAGAGTTGTTTGCTTGTTGTCGATGAGATGTTTCATCTAGTTGGTACCTTTACTGATGGTGATCTGAGACGCACCCTCAAGGCATTCGGTGCAACAGGTAGTTAATGGTACCTCTTATTGCAATTTGCATCGATGTAGATGTTTTGGTGTTTGAGTTCTCTAGCTTTACTAACAATGATGTACACACAAGGAGAAATTGATTAATGTGAGTAGGATCATAGAAATGAAGATTAGGTTTGAACGTGAAAAGTGCTTCTGTTAACATTGCAAAATGCATGAATAATTACTCTAAACAGAAGTTCTAATAGCGACTTAAGTTACTCTTGATGAAATTATAGTGGCAAAGCTAGCTAGTATGACTCTGAAACAGTTAATGGAAACATATGAGAAATATAGAGCTGGTGGAACTATTTAGTTTAGCAAACTTGTCATACTTTTCAACATGAAGTTAACTCAAGGCCTTCTTCTGCACACTAGTTCGGAAGAACAATAGATTTTGCAAATTTTATTTGCATATATTTTTCTGTGATGAAGCACTTTCTTTGTGTTGTGCAAGTTTTGTATGTTTTAGTAAACCTTCAGGTAGGAGAAAACTGTATGATAGGTGTGAGAAAACAAATCTTTTTCGTTGGGGCAAATAGATGCATATTGTAATACAAGATTAGGATTCAACAGAAATAAGATAGCTTAATCTTCACACCACAAGTCTACATTCTCCTAATTTTGTTAACTTTTTAAAAACAGATAAAAGGAAAATCAGCATGATGAGTGAGTAATATTAGTCTGATATACTATTACCTTTGCAGTATGATTTTCTTCAACTAGATGTAACTGCTATCAGTTTCTGCTGTACCCAAACCTGTTATTGTGCTTTTCAAAGCTATCTAAGTTCCTTTTTTCCATTGTTATCTGTTGATTATTCACTTGTGCTTAAGCTCCATTAGCTCCTTTTGATCTGGTTTAAATTGTTGTCCAATTAGCCCAGATCAGATGGTATATAAGGCAGCGGAGGCCATGGAGAAGATGGAATCTCCCCCTTTTTGATGTTTGACAATACGTTTAAGTTGGGGAAAACAAATAGCAAAAACAATGCTAAACAAACATTTAGACTTACGTTGTCAAGACTCTATCTTGGACGTACACCACCAATGCATATACAATGCAAACATGCATGGATCATATCCCAAGGCATCCCCACACCTAACCTCCTCAAAAGTTAGGATTTTTACCAAAACGGGCTTTTTAAGAACTTCTCCAAGGCTCTCCTACATTGGACTTACAAAGGCTTTTTAAGAACCTCTCCAAGGTTCCCCTTACGCCAACAACGGAGCACCCATGCTCCCCCTTTACCTAGGCTCCCCTTAGACCTAGGATTTCTAGCAAAGGCGTGTTTGGTTCCCCAATTAAACCCAATACTTCTCTTCCTTTGCCATACATCAAAAAGACTCCAACAATTTCTCCCTTATTGGATTTTTTAACCACTAATGATCATAAACACAGTGTACTAGCCCCCCATACACTTGTTTTACATTATTTGGACACCGTTCAGCTGCTGAACACCCAATTCAGCCTTTACTAGTCAATTGCCCCTGGGTCAGTCGACTGATACTCTGAAAATCCAAATTTCAGCTTTCTAAACCCAATTTCAGAAATGCACCAGAAATTTCACAAATTTCCAAAAATTCCCAAATTTTGTGGAGAGGTTTGTGGTACCCATACCTACTTGGAAAAAATACACTAAAAAATGTATCTATCACCATTCCTAAGATTGACACAAAATCCAAAACTAGCTAAATGTTTCAATTGAACCTTGACCTAAAATCTTAGTTTTGGTTTCCCCTTGACGTCTCTTCCCATACCAACACACAATGCATCTCTAGCATTGATTTATATGATATTTACACATCAAAAACTAACCTTCATGCTATATGACCCCAATGTCATATGTCCATGCATGAAACACATGCCCATTGTGCCAAAACCCAAGAATTGAGACTCAAGTCCGTCTCCAACTCTTTTGGCACACTCCATGGTCCATCTAGACCTCCGAGAGAAACCTCCCGAGATCCATTTACCATGGATCCCAAAGACTCCTAGAGCTCCCCCTTGAGCTCTTAGCCCTAGCCACCTCCATAGGTGACTCAACAACCACTAGGGCACACCGGTGAACCTCCGGTGACTCTTGGCTACAAACTTAACCTTCTTAAGCTTAGATACCTTGTCCTTGGTTAAGTCCTTCTTTTTCCCTTTAAATGACACCTCCTGCCATGTTTGGACTTTTCCTCCTTGACATAATTATATGCTACCCTAGCATATTTCTTTTCATTGGCATTGGAGACCTTAGATCGGTATCCCAATCCCGATCTATCATTGTTGGGTTTTATACCACCCAACACCATACCTAAACCCTTAGATCCAATAGTGAATCTATCTAGGGACTTTTCTAATTTTTTAAACTTTTCCCTCAAAGCTCGATTTTCCCTCTCTAAGTTCTCAACCCTAGAGTCCATATGTCCACATTGGACATTCCTAGACCTACCCATCTTCCTAGACATATGTCTCACCTTCTTGGGATTCATGCCTTGATCCTTAGGTACAAAGGTCTTGGGTTTATCATGATGCATGACCTTTCTAGGGTTTTGATCTACCTTGTTAACCCTATTCCTATCATTATACCTAAATTCATGATTATGCACAAGCATTCATTTTTCATTGTTTCTAGCATACATAGATGAACTTGAAACATACTTAAACTTAGGGATTACCTCCCTAACTCTTGGAGCTCCCCCTTGAAGTGAGCTTATTTTCCTCTCCTCCTTCTCCCATCTTCTCAAGTGCTCCATTTTCTTGAGCTCTCCTTTTCTCGGGCACTTGGTGTGATAGTGCTCTAACTCCCCACATGTACAACATCTAATATGCTTTTCTCCTTCTTTTCCCTACAACCCATATTATTTTATAAAAGAATTGACCCGGGTATAGGGTTTACCTCCTTCTTACCTAGTGGACACTTGTCCTTGTAGTGTCCCTTTTTGTTGCATCCAAAGCACATGATATGGTCCTTTGACTTTGCTTTGGTGGAGGTTGGAGCTTCTTCTTTCTCCGGTGTTGATGAGGGTCTCTCCTCCTCCTCAATTCTTGAAGTTGAGACCTCTTCTTCTTCTCTTGAGGAAGTGAATGATCTTTCACTTGATTGTGCCACTTCACTTGATGAGGATGACAATTCTTCTTCCTCTTGGTCTTCTTGGACCATTGAACTTGTTTTTTTGGGCTCTTCTACTATCATGAGCTTGTGTAGGGTTCTCATGACATTCTTCCAACTTGCTCGACAACTTATATGCATTTTTATACTCACCTACACCACTTAACACATTATGAGGCAAAATATTAACTAATATACCAATTACTTTCTCATTTGCCCTAGATTATACTTGTTGCTCCTTAGTCCAATATCTAGGTCAGAGCTTTTTCCCATGCTTGTCTCTTGGAATTTCGAATGGCTCTTCTAGCACCACCATGCACTCCCAATCCATTCCAAGCCAAGTCTTCGTTCTTGTCCTCCAATAGTCAAAATATTCATGATCATAAGGAGGTAGAGTGTTGATATCATCACCCAACTTGTCTTCCATTATCTTTTACTCTAGCTTGAGCTCTTTTGGCGGTTATTCCAAAAAGAGTGGACCTTCGCTCTGATTCCACTTATCAGATCGTGACGTTGAGCTAGAGGGGGGTTGAATAATTTTTTCTCGATTCTTCTACCTACGATGTTAGCGTGCGCAAGCGGAAATACTACATATAAAAACAAACAATCGCTAACACATTACCATTTACGTGGTTCGAAGATGACGCTCCTACTCCACGGCTGTCCATAAGGTGGATGCTCTCTTGATCCTTCGGTGGATCACTCCCCGGATGCTCTCCGGCTAGCTCGTGTAGCTCATTGTGGGTAGAGAAACCTCGCCACAAACCAAACTTCACTTCTGAGCTCTTAGACTACTATTTAGCCTTTAACCAAAGCCAAATTCGTCAAGAGTCTCTGCCATAATGAAGCCTTTTTAAATAGAACTCACTTCTATTTTGGCCGCTTTGAGTCGACTGCCACCACTCAAATCCGACCGTTGCAAGCCCAACGTTTGAATTCTCAGCCACTACCAGTCGACTGCCCCGCTGGCAGTCGACTGATCTTTCTGTGGGGTTTACTAGTCGACTGCCAAAACACCAGTTGACTGCTACCTTGGTTTTTCCCTACCTGAGTATAATTCTCTCCGCACTCAACCCCTAGGATTTCCCGAGTACATTTGCTCAGCACTCGACCCCTCACAACTCAGCTGACTCTTCACCAGCAGTCTCGATCTGTTGCCTTCACGTCCTCTTCGTCTTCGACCCTCGTCCCTCAGATGCGCACACAAACCTCCAGCTTGTCTCCATGTCATCCTTCACGTACGCCTCAACGTCTGCGCCCTTCGGCTCATCGTTCCTGCTATCCATGGCCCCTCGGGTGTACACAAGCTCACGACTTGCCTCCATGCCACCCTTCACTGTACCTGAAGCCGTCCAGCTAAGTTCATGTGTATCCTGCAAACCTGCACACTCCAATACACATATCAAAACACAAGGGTAAACTAACTTAAACCCTTTGCCCAAACATCAAAACACATGGTCACTCCGGACCATAGATTGCCCCAACAAAGAGATATATATTGGCCTTATGATATCACTTGCTACTGGTAAAATATTGCAAAAAGGTCTTCTTAAACTCTTTGAAGTTGTGGATGAAACTACTGGGTGGTCTGTCAAACCATCGTTGTGCAAGGCCAGAAAGAGTTGTAAGAAAAACTCTACACTTAACTCCATGTGAATATTAATACAACAGGGTAGCGTTCTCAAATTTTATCATATGTTCTGCAGGGTTGTGGTTCCTCCATACTCTTAAATAGAAATAGTTTTGAAGTGGCGAGGTAAGGGATCTTCCAAATTTTTCATTGAGAAGGGCACTCTGGCCTATTGGGTGAGCGTCGATTGGTGGGCATTTTACCCTTCTAGGGAACACGTTGGAGAGTATGACAAGAAGAAGCTGTGCCCATCTGATTAACTCGCTGCTCATCATCTCTATCCCCTAAGTGAATTAGAGCCCGAGGAAAGTGAACTTGTCGTGCAATCATGCCCACATCTTGTGGAGCAGTTGTTGAGATGGTTGGAGCCTAGGGTACAAAACCAACATGTTGCTATTGCTGTTGCACTATAAGTTGCTCCTTTGCCTCTATCAACAATACTAAATCTTCTTGAGAAAGCGTGACGGTAGTTGTCTTGTTGTTGTTGGAATCAGTCATTCTTCACGTCAAGGATCAAGCAAAAAATTTCCCACAGACGACGTCAGATTTGATCCTGTCCATGACTTGAGAAGGATGACACAGTAATAATGTTGACCATTATTAGACTCGTATCACCATCGTCAACTCCCTGAAAGTGGAAACACTTGAGAAAATAGCATTAGCGGCAAGCCCACAGGAGGGCCCTTGACGTGTGCACTCCGACGCTCAAGTTAGTCCTCCTAGAAATATGTTGAATTGGAATTGAGAATGAGTAAAGATGAAGAAAACTCATACCCACACCATGGAGGAGGAACCCTTATTTATATGTAACACTCTTTGGTAATCCTCCACTATCAAGATGTCACATTAGTTATAATAGGGTTGTCATGCCAGTAGATTTCCTATAAGAAATTTATAAAAGAAGATAAGCCAATAGGCTACTGAGCATGTCAATGTTGGGCAATGGGTCTCTGAGCAGTTGAGCATGTCAGCGAAGCATATCAATTTTAACGAAGTGATAGGGTTATATTGTCCTGGTCTTATCAGGAATAAGCTAGGATTTATATGTAAATGTGTTGATGGGCTTGGATGTGTGTATACATGGAAGCTCAATAAAGAGCCCTATCCCAATTGTAGTTAAGCCTGGTTAGGTTTAGTATTTGGGCCCACATATAGCCCAGTGGGTTGTGTGGTTTATCCTTGAGCTGGTCAAAGCTGTTGATTGGTCAAGGGTCCAAGGTATGCCGACCGATCAGTTATAGCTATTTTGAGGGCTAGTCTATCATGCACTCTAGGTGGGTTGGCCGATCTACTATCAATTGCACTTGGTCGGTTGAGTGTATTTCTAAATAGGTTGGTCGATCGATTGTAGAATGTGTAGGGCCATGTCCTTTTCCCCTTCAGTTGGGCCCACATTACAGGTACTGTGATAAGTTTTATGGTTGCTTACCATTCTAAGTGTAGGTCTACCGATCAGTTTATAACTTAATCATAGGTCAGCCAATTCGTCGTCGGATAGGTGTCTCCAATTTGCCAAACTCAAGTGGTTGTGTTTGTCTAGCAAAAATATGCCCCTTGATGCACCTACGATGTAGAGTAGGCTAAACTGTAGGTACAAATAGAAGATGTTTGATCAATGAACTTGGTCAACTCGGGTTGTTCATTTGGACGATCTGGTCAGCCCATATCTGGTCAAATTGTTTGTTATGATCTTATAGCCACGTGTCGTTTAGTTAAGTCACGTCAGCCGTTTGGCATTACTTATCTTATGTGGACCAAGATCCTAAAATTTTTCGGTATCAATGTATTATAGGAGATTCTTAGTCAATGGATAATGACATGAGAACGTTATTTGTCAGGATGGATCTCATATATTTTTCCTCAATTTAATCCAATAGTCAATGAAATTTTTGTAAAATTAAACTGATTACTCTTAGATTTAATTGAGCCAATATTTGAAAACATGATGGCTTTGAATTAATAATATTATCTATGTTTAAAAAATTTGAATTTTTTTCCTTATTGTTAAACGAATCGATCTCTTCGGTACTTGTTTCTTTATGAATTTAATTGGGCTTTCGCTTCCCTTATTTGCCATGCAAAAGAAGTAAGTTTAGTTAAACAGTCGTAGAAAACAATTATCATTTTATGCTATATATTATTTTTATCAGTCAAATTTTCCACAACTCCTCGTTGAAACGGTCAAAAAATATATTTATAACTTCTCTTGGGAAACATATCATAATATGAATTAAAAGAAAACGAATCTCTATGATCTTGCATGACATGAAAAAGAAAAATGTTTTTTAATTTCCAAAATCCATCTTATATCATCTTTAGTTTTAGAAGTAGAAGAAATTAGGTATATACTAATTAATATATTTCTTTCTTTTAATATAAATTAAAAAAATAATGAATCAAATATTAATATTGAATTTGAAATTATCGATTTAATCTTATAAAGGTTTTTTTTATTGACCGACATGATAAATCGAGAAGTATTTATGATGAACCGTATAAAAACCTAATATCCCGTATTGCATGTCCCATTTTAAAAAAATAAATTTTCCAAATGCATAGTTGTTATAGATCAAACTATAAATACCTGAATTGATAATTTGATAACTTTCTATTATTCGCCTCAGGAGCCTTCTAATAGAAGTAAGGAAATTGTAACATGATGATAACACTAGTATTATTATCAATAACCTGATCAACCTAGTGAATTATCACATATCAAAGAGGAGGTTGAATATGAATCTATATATTCTACAGTGTCAATGCCTAGTTTCTAGGGCTTTTTACATGAATTGGAGATTGTACACAATAAATAATTATGGAGACTCGAAGGAGAAGAAGATCAATGATGAAAATCATTTGTTCCATTGGATAATTTTGTTTTTTTAACCTTTATAATTAACTCCTGTGCGAAAATGTCATTATATTTTTGTACTCGATAATATTGGGTGATTTTAGGGTATCGAGGGGGCTCAGAGAAAATATAATGAAATTCAATTTTGATAATTCTATTAGTAAAACTTGTATTTCCCCTAAGATTAGTTAGAATACCCATGAAAACTTTTATATTATTTTCACTTCACTTAAACATATAAAGGAAGCAATGAGAGTTTAAAAATATTAAAAATTACATGTTTTTTTTTGTAATCTAAAGGATATTTTTAAAAATAATATAAAATTTGAGGGTAAAATAAGAATTTATCTAAGTTCCAAAAGTGTCTCATTCCTAATTACCTATACATACAAAAAGATTAGAAACATAAGATTCAAAAGCAATTTGAAAGGTTCCAAACTCCTAAACGAAAGGTTCCAAACTCCTAAACAATACTAAGAACTTTTTACTCATCCAATTCAATCCAATTTAAAATTTCTATTTCAAGAAATTTTTAATAAATTATCAAAAAATTTTATACGGCGATGAAATTGAATCGGATAAATTCTATCAAATTCATGTTTCACCTTAATCATAAAATATATAAAATATGATTAGATCTTTCAATGAACAATTAATTAAGGGATTCAAGATTTAAATTTCAACTGCGATGCATTATATGAAAATTTTATTTCAATAAAAAATGAGTTTAAAAATGTTAGTCATTTGGATGGTCGGTATGCATAAGTGCTATACGATTTATTATGGTGGTAGATAATTTTTTTTTTTTATGAAATAGAATTAATTATTTTTAAAATTAATCAATTTGAATATTTGAATATCTATATTAATAAAAAATATGATTTCGATAGGTGATTTTTTTGAAACACAATAAATACGTACCTTTATCAATTCTCATAGCTTTTAATTAATTAATTTAAGTGATTTATTAATTAAATTAGGTGAGAAGTCGTTGTCAGAAAACAGGCAATAATTGTACTAATAATGTTCTGTCCTTTGTTGTTTTTTTCTTCATCTTTGTTTTGCTTAATTCCCCTCCCTTGCTTACTTGATCTGCAAAAGAAAAGAAACAAATCTCAGCTTGTTTTGCTTCTCCTCGATCGCCCATGGCGTGCGTCAACCTAAATCTCGACGTAGACGTCAACAAATGCCTAAGCGGACTCAAGGCGACGCTGCGACTGGGCAGGCCAAAATCTGGCATCAAGAAATTGGAAAAGGAAATGACAAGATTGACAGCCAAAAGGGACGACATCAAGAAGCAGATCGACCAGGCGGAGCTTGAAGGGAAAATTCCGACCGACACAGTGAACCAGTGGCTACGGGAGGTGGAGGAATTGGAAGGCCAAGTGGTTGCCATCGAGCATGATTTCCAAAACATGAGTCAGTATTCTCCCCTACCTTTTTCCTTTTCATGCCAATTCCCACTCTTTGTGTTTTAATTCATACAAACTACTACTGCTTTTATATATAATTAAGAAAGTGAAAACTAAAAAAAAAAGAAAAAAAAGAGGAATTTGTATCAGTCTACTACTGCTTAATTTGTTTCGTTAGGTTGCTTCGGTTGCAATTGCTTCAGTCAAACTGCAGCCACGTCGAGTCAATTACAGGAGGAGGAAGCAGGAGATCAGGTCCCTGTCAGACAGTCATCAAACTACTGCTCTATCATTCGAAGAGTGGCAAAGAAGATCGGCGAGGCTAATGAATTGATGAGCAGAGCTGGTGCACTGGATCCGATTGCCAAAGTTGGGCCTCCGGAACCCACCATGATGCTTCCCATCTCGCACCGACCGCCTGTTGGAATCGAAGACTCATATGTCAAGGAAATTGTGGGTTACGTCGATGGCGGAGAAGGCAACATTATAGGCATCTACGGAATGGGCGGTGTCGGTAAGACCACAATATTGAAGAGGGTCCAACAACACTATCTTCTTAAGCATTCCAGATTTGATCCTGTCATTTGGGTTGTGGCCTCCAAAGGCTGCCAATTGAAAAGACTCCAGATTGATATTGCCAAGAGTCTAGGACTACAGACACTGCAGGAGAACGACGATGAACAAACTTGTGGTGATAAGTTGTTTAGCTACTTGAAGAACAGGAACTGCTTGCTGCTTCTCGATGACATCTGGAAACATGTAGATCTTCAAGTGTTGGGGATGGCACACTCGGCTACTGAACGAGGCCAGCAGCAGCTGCCGCGCAAAGTCGTGGTGTTCACGACCCGCAGCGAGACAGTGTGTGCACAAATGAAAGCAGAAAAGAAAATCAAAGTCCAATGTCTGGATCCAGTTCAAGCATGGCAACTCTTTGAGGAGAACATCGATGGGAATGCTCTCAACTCAGATGCTGGAATTAAGTTCGTTGCTGAAGAACTTGCTAAAGAATGTGCAGGTCTTCCGCTCGCTCTTGTCACCGTGGCCCGAGCCATGTCAGGGAAAAGGTCTTGGGAAGCTTGGAAGGAAGCTCTCTACCAAATTAGGGATAAACATGAATGGACAACCATTGGTCTTCCAGAAGATTCTCTCGTCATGTATAAAGCCTTCAAGCTGAGCTACGACAGTTTAGAGAATGACTTCGTAAGAGAATGTCTCTTGTGTTGTGCTTTGTGGCCTGAAGATTATGAGATCATGGCATTGCATGAGTTGATACCGTTTTGGATAGGTTGCGGCATAATCCGTGAATTTAATGTGATCAATGAAGCTTTCGCCAAAGGACGTTTGCATTTGGAAGCTCTCATGGCTGCATCCTTGCTAGAGGAAAGTAACAGCAGTTTTGCAGACGACACATTTGTAAAGATGCACGATGTCATCCGAGACATGACGCTGTTTATGGTCTCTGGCTTAGAGGGGAACAAAAGAAAATGGATTGTAAAAGCAGGAATCGGATTGAGTGATTTGCCTAGACAAGAAGAATGGCAAGAAGCAGAGCGAGCATCATTCATGTGGAACGAGATTACTTCTTTACAAGAGTATGGAGCTTCCATTTTTCCAAAACTTTCTATGTTGATTCTCCAACACAACACAGGCCTGACAACAATTCCTCCGAGTTTGTTTGCAAGCATGCCTCGTTTAACATTCTTGGATCTCAGGTTTTGTGGTATAAGGGAGCTTCCAATGGAGATCGGTACTTTAACCGAGCTTCAATATTTAAACTTGTCAAACAATGATATTACAAGACTGCCACTTGAGTTTGGTTGCCTGGGCAAATTAGAGTACTTGCTTCTAAGCTCCACTCGTCTTGAGATTGTTCCCAATGGAACGATATCAAATTTAACAATGCTCAAGTGGTTGGATATACGTGGCATTCCTCATATACCCGACTGGTGGTGGGATGAGCTGAAATGTTTCAAAGGACGCCACCAATTAAGCGTGGAACTTAGCATTAACGCTACAACAGATAACATTGAGCGACTCAATATGTTACCGCCAAATGTTTCCGTATGGAGCCTTACTTTAGATGGAAAGAATAATATTTCAAAACTTCCAAACAACGATCTGGGCACTCCACGATGGGGTTGCAGGGTAAGTGACAACCTCGAGTATCTAATCATTGAATATCTCGGATTAGACAAATTAGTGTTGGCTGCAGGCGTGGGTCACGAATCAAGTTTCGGATGTTTAAAGAATCTCTGTTTTTTCCATCTAGAACTATTGGAAGAGATTTCATTGAATGGAGTTCGGCTCTACAACCTTCGTGAACTATATTTTTCTGGATGCCACATGTTGAAGGATGTTTCTTGGGTTCTACAACTTCCAATCCTTAATTTCCTATGGATAGATGATTGTCCAAAAATGAAGGAACTAATAAGTGAAGTAGGGAACTCCAGCTCCATCACTAGCTCTAGCATTCGACACTTGATTTTGTTTGGAATGTCGAACCTCAATCGCATTGCAAACAGACCACTCCATTTTCCCTACTTGGAACATATAAGTGTTATAGGTTGCCCAAAGCTCAAAAAGTTACCATTTGAGGCTCAAATATTGAAGAACAGATTAAAATGGATTCGCGGTGCAGACGAATGGTGGAACAACTTGGATTGGGATGACCATAGCATCAAGGATTCTCTCACCCCTTATTTTAGGTAACACATATATTTTCATATAAATATACCATCTATTCTATCTTATATGAAATGAATGAGCATTTATAAATGAATGATTTAGTATTTCATTATGTAGGCAGCATTAAATAGTAATGCATGTCTTTTTTTTTTGATATTCTTAATTTTCAAGGGCAATTTAGGAAATCTGTTTTATAAAATAAGTATCTTTTTGATAAATACGAAAACTAAGTGTTGTCTTGGGTATTTTGGTAAATTAAAATTACAAGTTCTTGTTTTTGAGAAGCAATTAATTTCAATTTCATCATATATATTTGCCAAATAACCATGCATGTTCTTGATTGTAATATAAAAAATAATAAGCTCTTCCATTGAGTCAATGTTGTTTATGTCAAGTTAGACATCCCCATCGATATAGCAGCTAGCAAATTAAGGAAAAATGTTTAATTGCCAAAATATATATATATATATATATATATATAGATGAACAACACTATTATGAGTTTTATTTTAGGTAGGACTTGACAATGTTATATTTTACTCTTAACTATTTGACATGTACTCCATCCAATATCTATTACTTTTAATAAAATTTTGTGATCTTTGTAGGTCTCAGGCTATTGATTTTAAACCAATTTAAAAATCATGCATCGATATATCTTTTGGTCAAGGAGGCTATAGGGAGGGAGGGTTGATCGTCGTAGAGGTAAAATTGTTGGATTCTTTGATTAGTTCCATATGTATCTAAATTTGATTGATGATTCTTAAATAGTTAATTGGACATGATCTCGATCATTAGCTAGTGTTTTAAAATTTGATCATCGATATTGTCTAGCTACTTGATTTTACTTTATCATGATGTATTTTATTTCATATTATGTTACAATTTTAATTTGGTTTGATATCACCATTTGATCATATTACTTTTATTTGCCTCTTGTTTTTTCTACTTGATACTTGCTGTTTGATCTTTGGGATGATCACTGTTTATTTTCATAAGGTCTCGATACTTGATATTCTTAATCTATAGAATATACATATATGCATATGAGCATAGGAATAGTAATATGCCACCTCATACTCTACATTGGTTGATCACTAGCTAGTTATACTTTGTATGTATACCTAGTGATTTATTTTGTAGCTCATGATTTATGTTTCAGACTTTTAGTTCTTGGGAGGACTATTAGGCGGGTGTTGCATCTATTAGTGTCATGCACCATTCTAGCACGATTGTATAGTTGACGACCCTTACCTCCCTAATAATTGTTGGATTCTTTGATTGGTTCTATATGTATCTAAATTTGATTGATGATTCTTAAATAGTTAATTGGACATGATCTCGATCGTTATCTAGTGTTTTAAAATTTGATCATGATATTGTCTAGCTTCTTGATTTTACTTTATCATGATGTATTTTATTTCATATTATGTTACCGTTTTAATTTGGTTTGATATCACCATTTGATCATATTAATTATTACCATGCATCATGGCACTTAATTATTTGACATTATTAATGTTTGTAAACTTTATTATATATATGGGTTCGATAAGTTTAATTGGACGTTCTTTTTGTTAATATATTGTCAACGTTAATTTATGGGAGAAGTTTTGTTTTGGATTTCTGTAACATGATTGTTCCGCAGTTTTGGATTGACTCTTTCGTGGTTGTGTCCCTGTGTTGGTTTAGCAATCACAGTTTGGTTTTTTCCGTTTGCATCACTTTTGGGTGATTGCATAGGTATGTGTAGTTCAATTTTTGTTCTGGTCGAACTCAGTTTTCTAGAATAGAATGTTGTTGAATCTTAGAAATAAAAATGAGGTAGCTTTTGGTCTCAATGTAGTCCTTGTCGTAAGAGCCTCTGTTGTTAGTGTTAGTATTCCGTTCAATTAGTAAATGAATGCATGATGGCTTTAGATCTACATTTTTATTAGATCATTGGATTCAAGTTGGTTTTTGGAAGTTTAGAGCTGAGATCTAATCTGGTATTATAATCATAGTTTGAGAAGAATTGTCTACTTTGTTGCTTTGGTGTTATAATCATAGCTTGAGAAGAATTGTCTACCTTGTTGCATTGGATCTGTTCATCTCCATGATGCTATGAGTTTTGATTTTTATTTTGGTTTTGATCTACATCTTGAATGGGATCAAAATTGATCTTAGTTGTCATGAGCTTTGACTTTGGGAATTGAATCTGGATGAGTTTTTAGGAAAGACTTTGGGAATTTTGTAGTGTCATTGCTGTGAACTCATTGAGAGTTGGTTTGAATATACAACATTTTCCCCATAAGCTCCAATTGGAGTGGAACAGGTGTGTAACTCCTCTATGGTTGGTAGTTTTCCTAATTTCTTGCCATAAACTAATGAGATGGAGTTTATTGGATTAGGTTTTGAATTTAGGATTGATTAGGTAACTAAGATAGTTAGTATTAATCATCGTACGATTCGATTGTTGGTTAGCTAGTTACTATTGGTGTAAATAACTAAGGTTGTGTCCGTTAATACAGGACACTAATTGACTTGGTTCACTTGATGCGGATTATTTGGACTAAGAGTTCTCTTCGTGTATAAGCAGTTACATAGTAAGCGGGTACCTTTGACTTTATCTATGTAGATATTGTTATTTTTTATACATGGTTTATTATGTGTAGCAGTATGTTATACTTTTATCTGTCTCTTGTTTTTTCTGCTTGATACTTGTTGTTTGATCTTTGAGATGATCACTGTTTATTTTCATAAGGTCTCGATACTTGATATTCTTAATCTATAGAATATACATGTATGCATATGGGCAAAGGAATAGTGATATGTCACCTCATACTCTATATTGATTGATCACTAGTTATACTTTGTATGTACACCTAGTGATTTATTTTGTAGCTCATGATTTATGTTTCAGACTTTTAGTTCTTGGGAGAACTATTAGGCGGGTGTTGCATGTATTAGTGTCATGCATCATTCTAGCACAATTGTATAGCTGGCAACCCTTACCTCCCTTATGGTTGAGATGGGTCATCAGTCATATAGGACCTGACCACAAGATCACTAAGGTTAGTGATGATCATAGTGTGGCTAGTTTTGTTTCATTCTCTCCACTTAGCCACTCATAGATTAGTAGTTATTAGAGCGTGGTAGCAGGCAGAGATTCCTCCTTTGTTATGTGATATGAGAAGATGAGAGCGGGAGTCCCCATATGACATGAGGTAGGAGTGTTATCTCCAACTGCATCCTGTCCACTCAGCCACTCTGGAGCAGTGGCAGCGAGAGTGTGTACAGTTGTCATAGCCCCTACCCACTCAGGCGTTTACATATGATATGTTACGGTAACTGGAATGGTGTCATGGGTGACACATGTCACTACATCATATGCATACGATACATAAGATTGCATTTGATTGTGTTTGCTGTATTTAATTGAGTTATGATTGCTATACTTGCATGATATGCACATACAAAAGATATTTTGCATTTGGTTTGGTGATTTTGCATTTGCTCGTGATCACGAACTTATATGACCTACTACCCCATAGGTGGAATTGATACTGGTATGTCTCAGGATGATGCTGCGAGGAGAGCCTAGCAGTCAGTCTCTTCTTTTCGTATTATTTTTTTGTTTGCTTCACGTTTATTTTTCATTCATAGTAGATTGTATTTACTTTCATATTATTTTTCATAAACTTGTATGTGTGGTGGTTTCTGTGTGTTTTGTATGGTTGTGTACCTAATTGCCCAGAGAGATACATACTTGATGTTATGTTTTGTCATAGTCGCGACGATACGTGACCGCTCGGTTGGTGATGCATTTTATTTATATATGTGTGTGTGTGCGCGCGCGCGCGCTATATATGTGTCACGCCCCGAGGAGCTGCCCGTCCGATACTAACCGGACTGTCACTCCCTCGATCAACGGACAATTCAGAAACCTAATCTCTACGATGGCGGCCGATCGGCGACGGTCGTCAGTCGTCGGTCGTCAATCTTGATTACATTACAAGATGGATTACCTCTCACCAAACAAAGGAAACCAATTTATAATAGTTATCAAAGATCACATAAAATTCATTACCAAACATAATAATGTAATCAAGATTATATTACATTACAAACTTAATTATATTACATTACCCCCTACTAAACGTAACCTTTGCGACATCCATTTCAATCACTTTGCACAACACACACACATCAAAAGCGTCTCTAGATAAAAAGTACATTTTGAGTGTGGGTGTGCATGCTTACACGAGACTCCTCCCCTATTGCAACTTGATCCACGTTGTCGGGCCCAGCTCCAAAATCTAAACCGGACCGGTTCCATTTCCATTCTCACCGATCCCGACCAACGAACGGGGGGTTTGCCACATGACCAAAAAGATGGATCCGTTACCTCAGCGGACTCTACCAGTCCATCTCAGGATCAACACGGAGGAGATAAATCACGATTATAATTGGTGTGGTTAGCCGCCTGGGATCGAGGGAATTAATATCAGCAGACCAGAGTTTTATCTCCGTGTGCAACTGGTGACCCTCGAACATGTGACTTCGACCAAATCGACCAGACGTCTTACCATTCGATCCAGCCCGTAGGGGGGGGGGGTTTGCCACACGGGCAACAAACAACGTGAAGGAGGAGATCACTAGAAAGGCTGGGGAACTAAACTAATTAAATAACTATGCTTAAACTAAGCGTCATCAGTCGGTTCATAAACAGAGCACTCCCCTCCCAGAAAAGAACTGCGCACTCCCTTCCCTTCCGGCCTAGTGGACTCAGAAACAGAGCAGCCAGAGCAGAGTATCCGTTGATCTCAGAAAAATATAAACATATTTCTTAATATTATCCAATAATTCTATAGGATTATTTCTTAATTAATCGTTATTATTAATTATTATTTTATCATCCTATCTTATATTTAAATAACCATTTTCTCCATTAGAGTGTCTAAAATAGGGTTTTCACTTATCCGTTTGTCCCCATAAATTCCAAAAAAAAAAAAAGAAATCTATACAAAATTCTGGAATAAATGTGTAGAATTATTTTCGATTAATCCTTATTATTAATTATTATTTTAGAGTTGTATCTTACATTTAATAACCATTTCTTTTACTAATTAGGTTATCTAAAATAGGCTTTTCACTTACCCATTTATCCTCATAAATTTCAAAACAACATCAGAAAAATCTAAAAAAATTTCTTAAATTTCTCGAATAATTATATAAAATTATTTCAAAATTAATCCTTATTGTTAATTATTATTTTAGTGTAGTATCTTCCATTTAAATAATAATTTCCCCCTTTTATTAGGGTGTACAAAACATGCTCTTCACTTACCCATTTGTCCATATATATTCAAAAAGACGTAAAAAAAATCTAGATATTTTTTAAAAATTCTCGAATAATTTTGTAGGAATATTTCTTAATTAATCCTTATTATTTATTATTATTTTAGTATCGTATGTTACATTTAAATAATCATTTTTTCATTTATTAGGATATCCAAAATAGGCTTTTAATTTATTTATCTGTTTATCCCCATAAATTCCAAAAAGACATTAAAAAAATATAGAAGCATTTCTAAAAATTCTCGAATAATTCTACAGGATTATTTTTAATTAATCCTTATTATTAATTATTATTTTAGGGTCATATCTTTCATTTAAATAATCATTTTCTCAAATAATTAAATATCTAAAACAAGCTTTCCATTTACCCATTTGTCCCCTTAAATTTTAAAAAAAAACCCTCAAAAAAATATAGAAAAATTACTAAAAATTCTTGAATAATTCCATAGGATTATTTATTAATTAATCCTTATTATTAATTATTATGTTAGTATTGTATCTTACATATAAATAATCATATTCTCCGTTAATTAGGTTATCTAAAACAAGCTCTTCTCCCCATAAATTCTAAAAATGCCTGAGAAAAAATCTAGAAAAATTTATAAAAATTATTTCTTGATTAATCCTTATTATTAATTATTATTTTAGTATCTTATATTTCATTTAAATAACCATTTTCTCCATTAATTTGGGTATATATCCAAAATAGAATTTCCACTTACCCGTTTATCGCAATAAATTCAAAAAAGACCTAAAAAAATTAGATTTTTTTTTAAATTCTTGAATAATTCTATAGGATTATTTCTTAATTAATCCTTATTATTAATTATTATTTAAGTGTCATATCTTTCATTAAAATAACTATTTTCTCTATTATTTGGAGTATCCAAAACAGGCTTTCTAGTTACCCATGCATTTGTTCCCTTATATTTCAAAAAGTCCTTAGAAAAATCTAAAAAAAAAACTGAAAATTCTCAAATAATTCTTTAGAATATTTTTAATTAATCCTCCTTACTATTAAATATTAGAGTAATGATTAGGACAGTGAATTTGGGACAGTGAATGAGACAGTGAATGACGTGCAATTATTGTGTACACGTCCGATCGCCGATCGGACACCACCGATGGCCTCTGATTATCGTCCTGAATCAAACTATACCTTCGGAGGACGATGAACTCGTTAGGATCGCCGACAACGGTGAACCTATCGAAATCGACGGTCAATGATGCGAGATCGCAATTGCGGCGATCCCCGACGAGTTCACCGTGCCCCCCAGGGTATAGTTTGGTTCGGGGCGGCGGCCGAAGGCCGCCGGTAGTGTCCGATCGACGATCGGACGTGTACACAATAATTATCACGCCATTCACTGTCCATTCACTGTCCCAAATTCACTGTTCCTATCATCACTCTAAATATTATTTGAGTGTCGTATCTTACAAACACCATTAAGGGTAATACTATGGACTAACTCGACCATTAAGGGTAATAGACTAATAGGCCATCATTTGGTTTGATTAGTAATACTATGGGCTAACACCACCAGCAAATTAAGACAATATATCTGAAACTGAGTAAAGGAAATAGCTCATCAATCAGTTAAAGTAAGCTTGCCACGTCAATTCGTGTCAGATATATATATCGAGCCATGCTAATATCTTTTCATTTATGATGATCAAAGTGTTGTAATGGGATTAACCCACCAAGCCACACAATAGTGACCATTAACTATATTATACACTTTGTGATGGGATTAATAGATAATTGTTAATTTAGGCTATACATGTATTACTGAACAGCGGTTGGTTACCATTATTGTATATATAGCCTTGCTGACTGAAGAGGTATGCCTTGGCCAGACCACTACGTGAGCACAAAATTAATGAAGATAGTAGCTTTAATAATTAATAAAATTGGAGGTTTCGAGGGATCACTTTGCACAAGATAATAGTTCCTTTTTTTTCATCCTAATTAATATAGCAGTTTATCCCCTCTCTCTCTCTCTCTCTCTCTCTCTATATATATATATATGTTATTAGTATATATAATTCTGTACTGATGATCGATGAAAATTTTTATAAAATTAATTCAGTCATCTTAGATTCGATATTACTTGGCCTGAACTACATTAATTATGTTTGGTGCTTCTACAATAATGTTATCTTCTTAGCTGAATCCATGCATGACTTCACTTTTGCATCTTCTTTATTTCTTCCTTTTTGTTCGTCTTCCATGCACGTTGTAGTCTTATGTCCATTGCCCAAGGAAATTTTTTGGACGTTCATGATACCTAAGCGAGCAAGGATGAATTTGCATTTCACATTTGCGTCTAGCTAGCCAATCAATTAATTCATTGATTTGGGGTCAAAGCCTCAGCTATACTTGATGAACATATGACCGACGAAATACGTGCGACATAACTTGTAAAACAAAAAAAAATTATGTGCTTAAATTATAGACATATGTTGTGATTAACTAGAAGGGGCCTAGCTAATTGTTGCGGCAACCATATATAAATCAGTAAGTGAAACTAAGCTGGCAAAAGAAACTTGAATATGTATAAATGAACATATCTATTGCATTATATTAAAATCTTATTCAATAACTAGTTTTGATCCTAAATTTTGGCCTCTATTATTTGTTTTATTATTTGATAGCAAGAAAATGTACGTGTTTCCAAAAACCCATCTAGCTATCTGATCAGCCCAACAAATTAGCTAGTAATATGATGTATAAATACAATCGGTCAACATGCATAATATTAATTACTTATCAGTTAATCATGATAGCTAGAGATTTGATGTTATAAAGAATACCAAGGACATGAACTTGATAAACAATTCGAAGAAATGTAACAACCTACATATATAAAACTACTACTACTTATTGTAACAACTTCACTAGAATGAGCATGGCAAGAATATATATATATATATATATATATATATATATATATATATATATATATATATATATATATATATATAGAAATTTTATGCTAAGGACCTTACCGCGCAAACTCGTGTAAACCTAGTGTATTTGATTTTTTCTTTATTTTCCATTTTATTTTTTTCCTTTATTTTTTGCTTGCGATTACCCCTAGGGTTTAGTCTTTCCATTTGGGTTATAGTATTAAGCACAAAAAAAAATTCATACCAAAAAAATAGTTAAGGTTTGCACGGAGTTTGCACGGTAAGGTCCTTAGCATAGCAAACCTCTATATATATATATATATATATATATGAACGCTCCATATATATATATCAAGAGATCATGTCTACTACCTAGCTACAAGTCTCTTCACCCCAATTAAAGCATATTGACCAAATGAAGATTTTCGGAGAAGATGTACCTGAATGGATCGAACAAAGAAGTGTGATCCACCAGAGTTTTAAAATAATATGATTATTGCAAGGGACCTGAATATATAACTACAGAAATTTCAAATTTTTGTTTGTAGAAGCAGAAAATCACCATTTTATATATCTAGTTCAACGAGAAACTTGACGACCTAAGTATATTGACATTCATCCATCGATAATTACAAAGACATATTAATAATTAATAATCCGATTTTATAATTTTACCAGAGAAGATTGTTTACTTTAGCATGCACAAAAATGATTAACGAAGTTTTTTTAATTTCGAACGATTGATTCGGTCTAACGAAAGTTTCTCATCGGCAGCCAGGATAAATCGAGAAGCGCTCGCAATGGACGGTCTAGAAGCCCAGCATCCTAAAGTTCATGCCCCATTTAGAGAATTTTTTTTACAAATATATCGTAATTGAGAATCGAATCGTAAATATACTGCTGTACAACAACTCCGGAAGCACTTTAGCCTGCACAAAATCCACGATTTAGTGGTGCATGACATGCATGATGCATGTCCACCTCTATTATATTATAAAATATAATGAGATTTTTATTTCTCCCAAATTTTCTGATTCATTAATTACATATATACTTTTAAATATACTTTTTTATTTTATGTATAAACTTTTACTTCTCTAGGATATATCTATCATAAGTAATTATTATATTGTAAATAATATTATTTATAAGTGATAAAAATATCAACTATAATTCTATCAAATATCATTTTTTACAACGCATCATTAACGGTGCGCGATTAAAGCACACCGTTAGTAGTACTTTTTACGACGTGCCTAATTAAGTGCGCTATGGATAGTAATATACTATAAATAACAACTTACAAAAAATTATTTACTATTAAAATTAAATATTAACAGCTTACTTATTGTGTGCTGCTGAAAATATTATAAATTTTAAGGGTTCGAATTTTAACACGAAAAGTATGTTGTTTAAAATATTACTTAATTTAAATGATTAAAATTTTGACAGCCTTTGTTTTTGCGCGCCGTTAAAAAATCTTACGGCTATTTTTAATCTTGCCCATGCCCTTCATCAAACGATCGAAAAGCCTTCATCGATCAAAAACCCCCCATCGCCAAAATCTTCGTCTCTATCGCCAAATGCTTTGTCGCTCGAAAACCTCCATCGCCAAAACCTCTATCGCCAAAACCAATTTAGTTATATTACTATTGATTTAGTTTTCTTACAGCTAAATTTGGAAGATAAAGGAAGACCTTGAATTCGCTAGCTAATGCATAGGAAGGTATATTAGATTTTTGTTTGCCTTGCTCAAGGACAGTAAATTGGTAGGTATTTGTGTTCCCCATTGTATATTAGATTTGGCGAATTGTTGAGCCAAAGCATATTCAAGTGCTCAACTTTTTTATAATCTTGTGTTCCCCTATTATATTTTAGATTTGGCGGATCTTTTTTATGGATTATTTTATTTTTCTAAGTTCTCAATTTTTTATAGTTTTCTTGTTTTGGTCCCCACTAAATGATTTTGTTACTTTTGGATTTTATAAGTCTACAATTGTTTCTAACAGCAGTTATGTCGTTTTCATGGTCAAAGGATCTTTTTGCACAATGCAAGTGACTGGTTCGGTGATGCCCCTAGCTCTTGAAGCTTCAGGTGATTTTGGAAACAATCCAGAGAATGATGAATTTCATCTCATGTGTCAAGTAATATTTATGTTGGATACGAACTTGGACTACTCAACTGAAGACCATTTATGATTATGTTAGTAATAATTCAAACTTTTTTTGCAGTTGACCTTACATTGAATTTTTCTGGATGTTTTACTTGCCACTTGTGCATATGCAATCTGTTTTACACACAAACAAACCTTATGAGCTGTCAAATTATGTTCTTGAAAGCTTAAACATTTGCTGAATCTCTATTTTCATCATTTTATGCATCTATTCTTCAGGTTCCGAGTGTGGAGGTTAATGCGCTTTTGAAGACATTATGTTCTGATAGAGTGCGCAGAATGAGATTTGGAGTTACACCATCGAAAGTTAAAGCTTCTATATAACAAAATGGGACTGTTCAACAACTTCAAACTATAGGAAGCACGGTCGCATGGTTATCTAAATTTATAGTATTATGTGATTGATGCATATTCTACATATTTATGTGAATTGAAAGTTTAATCGTTGTTATATATGTACTAGCTAGTTTATTAGAGATTTTGTATCTGTTTTGAATCTTCAGACCTTCTATTTTGATATAATGAAAAATAATCACTTTTATTAATCTTGTGTGTGAATTAGACTTAAAGTTGCACTAAATTTATTATAAAAATTTGATTTATCATTTTGATAAATGAAATTGATTTTTTTAATATAGATAAGAACATACTTTAGCACGCA
Organism: Boesenbergia rotunda; assembly: GCA_024364735.1. Classification (NCBI taxonomy): domain Eukaryota; kingdom Viridiplantae; phylum Streptophyta; class Magnoliopsida; order Zingiberales; family Zingiberaceae; genus Boesenbergia; species Boesenbergia rotunda. The sequence goes on along the minus strand of JAGFNQ010001294.1, from coordinate 29,793 downwards.
TCGAAAAACACATTCTGCAGCACGCAATGCATGTTGTAGAAAGCATATTCAACAGCGTGCAACATACGCCGCGAATAATAATATCTGCAGAGCATTGCGCGTTGCGGAATGTGTTTCCGCAGCATACATTTGCATGTTGTTAATAACATAGGACTTTTAACAACTTTTAATTGTGCAGCGTACATTGTGCGCCGTAAAAAATGAATTTGCACGTCGCGAAAAGCTATTTTTGTTATAGTATTATTTTTACGTTTGGGTTAAGCATCATCTTTTTTTTTTAATTATAATGAGATTTTGATTTTTTTTTTCAGAATATTTTTAAAATATAATAAATAAATTTGGTGAAAATAAAAAAAAAGTTACGTCTCAAATTATTTAATTTTCAAAGGAAGTTCTTTTTAAATAAAAAAATACTATATCATATATCTTTTTAACCGTTATAAATAGTATAATAAAATATCGAAATAAAGATATTTTAAAAATAAAAAATAAATAGAATGTTTTAAAAAAATACACGCCTTGTACTTTTAATTAAGGCGTTATTTTAGGATAGAGGTGGCAATACACGATTCGTCAGCCTTAGTATTTTCGTCAATTTATCTTAGCCTAATATTATCTACCTAAGGATTGGACTGATAAAATCTAGCGTCTCGGATTATAAAAAATAAAGTTTACATACATAAAATTCATTCAAAACTCTGTCGTAAATTCAACTAAATTCGTGTCCACCTCTATCCTAAATTTTAGGCTCAAAAATATTTCACCAACCCTAGAAACTAAAAACACATCGAATCCAACTCAAAAATTTTAGGCTCTAGACATTTTTAATACATTTTCTCAAAGATTTTTATGCTTGACGATGGAATTGAACCGGATAAATTCGACTAATTAAATTCATGTCCACTTCTATAGTAAAATATAATGAAGATGATTCAGATATTTCAAGGGCATTTTGGAATACAACAAATTACTTTTATTACTCTCATAATTTTTATACTTTTAAGAGTTTTTGCCGATTAAATATTTCTCTAAAATATTTATAATTTTCATGTATATAATATTATTTAAATATCTCACTCCTCTGAATGCTCTAAATTTTACCATCAAATATTCACAAACTAAATATTCATGAGTCTTACCTATCAAATATCTCATCTTTAAATATTCCAAATTCTACCATCAAATATCTCACCAAAAATTAATAAAAACAAATTAAATTTTATTGACTTTTAAATAACAAAAAAATCAAATATCCTCAATATTTATGTAATTTTTACTGAATTAAAAAAATAACAAAAAATTAAATCAAAACCATGCGCCCCACCCATTCACCCACCTCACGTAAAAAATTAAAAATCATTGAGCAAAAGTTTGTATTCGATAATTTCTATAGATCTCTATTTTCTTCCCTTCTCATAGGAGATATTTGAGATGACAAATATTTGAAAAGATATTCTTTCTAAATATGTCATCGTGGATGCCATAATAATTAATTTAATCGATTTATTAATTTAATCAGGTGGCGTGGTGGTAGTTGTTATCATATTTAAAGCCAACAGACAATAATTGTGTTTTGCTGGTTGTGAATAGGAGTATAAACGAGTCAAGGTCTTGATTCGAAAAAAAAACAGTTCGTTTGATTTGATTTTATTTGATTAAGTTAATGGGCCCGAGTTTGATTTCGAGCTCAAAAATATTATCGAGCCGAGCTCGAGTTTAGTAATATTTGATTCGTGAACTTATTATCGGGTTCGTTTAGAGGCTAAGGCTCGCGAACATATTATTTAAGAGACTCATTTATATTATTATATACGCCTGTGACGACCTAGTCATGGCCGGTCCCAAGCCCGGATAAAGGAGGAGGGTTGCGTTAGGTTGCCAGCCAGCGTAAAAAAACTATGGCAAATACTCAATGAATGGATCCATTAAAGTATTATGCTAATGCTAGGATGTTCCCCGGAAGGAACGCGTTGCAGGGTCCGACTGTAACGTCTCGGCAAGGACCGCTACATCTCCAGAACCCGGGTGTAGTGCTAAATATGCAAGGGTTCGCGTTGCAGGGTCCGACTGTAACGTCTCGGCAAGGACCGCTACATCTCCATGAGAACTTGGGTGTAGTGTTAAATAGGCAAGAGTTCTCACACCATAGGTGGACTAAGAATAAACATTATAAGAAAAGTAATAGTCTCAGATTTGGAACATGGAATATAGGAACTCTCACTGGTAAAACAATGGAGGTAGTAGATACAATGATTAGGAGAAAAATTAGTATTTTGTGTGTGCAAGAGACAAAATGGGTAGGTGAGAAGGCAAAAATGATAGAGAACTCGGGTTTTAAGTTATGGTATACAGGAAAGAGTAAAACAAGAAATGGAGTGGGTATTTTTGTAGATAGTTCTTTAAAAGATGAAGTTGTTGGTGTAGTTAGAAAGGGGGATAGAATTATAGCTCTCAAGATAGTAGTGGCGAAAGAAGTTGTGAACGTAATTAGCATATATGCACCTCAAGTAGGATTAGATGAAGAAACTAAATCAAGATTTTGGAGCGATTTAGATGAGGTATTACAAAACATTCCGCCAAATGAAATGATTTTAATAGGAGGCGATCTAAATGGACATGTCGGAGCGAAAAATGAAGAATATGAGAGAGTACATGGGGGTTATGGGTTTGGAACAAGAAATGAAGAAGGAAAAACTATATTGGATTTTGCGATAGCATATGACCTTATACTAGCTAATACATTTTTTAAGAAAAAAGAAGAACACTTGATCACATTCAAAAGTGGGAATAATAAATCACAAATTGATTATTTTATGGTTAGGAAGAGAGATAGGAAGATTTGTAAAGATTGTAAGGTTATCCCTGGAGAAAGCTTAACTACCCAACATAGATTAGTAGTGTTAGATATACGCCTTAGTTATAATATCAATAGAGGAAAAATATACACGACTCCTAGAATTAAGTGGTGGAAGTTAAAGGATGGGAAGCAAAACATATTGAAGGAGAAGGTAGGAATACAAGCATTAGATGAAATATATAGCGACTCTAATACGACATGGGATAAGATGGTATCAAAGTTGAAAATAGTAGCTAAGGATGTACTCGGTGAGTCAAAGGGGCATGCACCACCAAGGAAGGAATCTTGGTGGTGGAATGAGAAAGTACAAGAGAAAGTGAAAGAAAAACGAATAGCTTATAAGGAATTATATATTTGTAAGAACGAGGAAAACTTAAAAAAATATACAATAGCCAAGAAAGAGGCTAAGAAAGCAGTGAATGAAGTAAAAAATAAAACTTTTGAACGATTATATCAAAATTTAGATACAAAAGAAGGGGAAAGAGACATTTATAAAATAGCTAAAGCAAGAGAAAGGAAAACAAGAGACCTTAGTCAAATAAGATGTATTAAAGATGAATGCGATAGAGTACTAGTAAATGATAGCGAAATAAAAGAGCGGTGGAAGATTTACTTTCATCAACTTTTTAATGAAAGTTTAGGGGACCAACTTGACTTAGGCAATTTAAGTATTTCAAATGAGTATAGAAATTTTAATTTTCATCGGAGAATTCAAACTTCAGAAGTAGAACAAGCTTTGAAAGGGATGCAAAATGGAAAGGCCGTGGGACCGGATGATATCCCAATAGAGGTATGGAAATGTTTAGGGAAAAAAGGTATTGAATGGCTTACAAAATTATTTAATTTAATATTGAAAACAAAAAAAATGCCTAATCAATGGAGGGTAAGTAGTCTAGTTCCCTTATATAAGAACAAAGGAGACATACAAAATTGTGCAAACTATAGGGGTATTAAATTAATGAGTCATACCATGAAACTTTGGGAAAGAGTAATAGAAAAAAGATTGAGGAAGGAGACCACGGTAACCGAAAATCAATTTGGGTTCATGCCTGGAAGGTCGACAATAGAAGCTATACATCTTCTTAGGCAATTAATTGAAAAATATCGGGAGCAAAAGAAAGATCTACACATGGTATTTATTGATTTAGAAAAAGCTTATGATAGGGTACCAAGAGAAATTATATGGAGAATTCTAGAAAAGAGAGGCGTTAGCGTAACATATATTGACCTAATTAAAGATATGTATGAAGATGTAACGACTAGAGTGAAGACTTCAGGTGGACTGACTGAAGCATTTCCAATAAGGATAGGGTTACATCAAGGATCAGCTTTAAGTCCCTATCTTTTTACACTAATCATGGATGAACTCACTAGGCACATTCAAGATACAGTGCCATGGTGCATGTTGTTTGCAGATGATATTGTTTTGATAGATGAGACACGTGAAGGAGTAAATGCTAAACTAGAATCTTGGCGGGAAACTCTAGAAATGAAAGGTTTTAGGCTTAGTAGAGTAAAGACTGAATATATGGAATTTAAGTTTAGCAATGCTAGACGTAGTGAAACAATTGTTAAGATAGGAGATGATGAGTTGTCTAAAATCGAGAACTTTAAGTATTTAGGATCGTTCTTGCAAAGTGATGGAGGAATTGAGAGAGATGTCTTACATAGAATACAAGCAGGATGGTTGAAATGGAGATTAGCATCGGGTGTCTTATGTGATCGTAAAGTACCTCTAAAACTTAAAGGGAAGTTCTACAAAACGGCAGTTAGACCTGCTATGTTATATGGTGCTGAATGTTGGGCTATGACTCGAGCACATGAGCAAAAGATGAAAGTTGCAGAGATGAGGATGTTAAGGTGGATGTGTGGACATACGAGGATGGATAGAATAAGGAATGAGAGTATTAGAGAGAAAGTCGGAGTTGCATCTATTGAAGAAAAACTTCGGGAGACACGTTTGAGATGGTACGGACATGTACTTAGAAGACCAATAAATGCCCCTGTTAGACGATGTGAAACTATGATAAATACGCACATTAAAAGAGGGAGAGGAAGACCAAAAAAGACTTGGTTGGCAACAATAAAACAAGATAAATTTTATTTAAATCTAGATGATGATATAGTAGGGGATAGAACTCAATGGCGTAAAAGGATCCATATAGCCGACCCCACCTAGTGGGATAAGGCTTTGTTGTTGTTGTTGTTGTTGTATTTATATTATTATATACGTCTATAAAATTAAATATCATATAAATAATAAATATAATAATATATTATTAATTATTAGAATTAATTATTTTAAATAAGCTCCAACTAAACTAGTTTAATTTTTAAAAAAGTTTTTATCTAGCCAAACTCGAGCGAGCTATTTGATTTTATGACAGCCGAGCTCGAGTTTACCAATTAAAGCTCAAATCGAATTCGAACTTACGAACTAAAACTTGAATCGAACTCGAGCCGAGTTCGAACTTAGAGATAACGAATCGAGGCCGAACTCGAGTCTTTTAATGCTCTGCTCGGCTCAGTTCACATATGGCAATTTGGCAAAGACGCAATAGATAGACCAAGTCAAAGAATATTGTTTCTAAATTCGTATATGTTTAATGTACAAAAAATCAAATTAAAATGACTTTACATTAAGTCTAATATTCAAAACTTAAATCGTATTGGCAACTAATTATTTTTTTGCTTTCAGAGCTCTGGTTTATGGAAAGACATTTAAATTATCATCTAAGTATTAATGATTCAATTCTCAATTATGATATATTTATAGAGATTTTTTTTAAAAAAATGAGATACATAATTAAAAGATATTGAACTTCTAAGTCGTCTATTGTAAACATTTTTTAATTTATTTATTGATGGAAAAATTTTATAGAGTTAATTAATCATTTCAAATTTAATATAATCTAACCCGATTAATTAATAAAATTGAAATTTTAATTATGAAAGAAAATTTAATTATCAAATGATAATTTCATTGAAAAATAAGTTATTTGACTTTTCTAAGGGAGAGTTTGGGAGAGCTTTTACTTTTTGAAAAGCGATTCTTGTAGTGATTATCTTGAAGTTAGTAAGAAGCTAAAGTAAGCAGTGTTTAAAAATAAAAACCAAAAGCTGATACAAAATAAAGTTTGAGTGTTTGGGAGAATAATTGCTTCCAAGCTTAATTTTTAATTGAATGACATTAATATCCTTAAACTATATAAATTAATCATTTTTTTAATTATTTAAATATAATTTCGATACTATCAATAATTTGTTCACGTAATTATTATTATATTTTAAATAGTGATATAATTATTATTATATTTTAAATATAGTATTAAAATTAATTTTTTTATAATTTGAATATTTGAAAAAATATATAAAACTAATAAAAAATAATATAATTTATATAAATATAATATATATATATAGTGACAAGTGGCAATCAGGTAAAATGTTATATTATTTAAGGATATAAATATTATTTTTTAATGTTATATTATAAATAAAAAAGTAGAAGCAGGTAGAAACATCAAATTCTTGGTACTAACTTCTGAGTAAAAGTAACAGAAGCTAAATCAGAATCTAGCCTTCTCAAACATTCAAAAGTAATTCTGTGTAGCCAGAATCTAAAAAGTAGGTAGCAGAAGCTCTCCCAAACACTCCCTAAGGACGTTCCATCGGTAGGATATTTATTAGAAATAGATTTTTTTAAGAATAATTTTTCTCTTCTCCTAACATCAAATTTACAGCATGTCATTTTCTTATTTTACGCCTATTTATTTTCTTCTTATAAAAAGAAAAGATAATGTGATGAAAAGTATTAAAAATAACAACTTACATCAATATGAGAAAAAAAATAATAGTTGAGTTGTGCAATTCTATCTGGACAATCATCTATATTATATTTGATCCCGTTTGTATTGAAAAAAGAAACGTGAAATCGTCATCATAATAATTTTTTCGAAACGAATAAATTACAGAGGATATTGACTCTAATACAATAATTTTTTTAGAGAGAGATCAGATATTTAATAAAATATTTTATATTCATTAAAAATTAATTTAAAACTTAGAATAATCATTCATAGAGATAACAATTATATCAATTTTTAAGGGTCATTTGATTACTATTCCGAAAATGAATGATGAGAATGACAAATCATTATGATGCAGTCTGGAGTGATGATGGGGGAGGACATTTACGTCTTCGAGATCAACACGAGCATAAAGGGGATATACCAGAAGGTTTTTGATGGGACCCTCTCCGATGCTTAAGTCAGAAATCCGACCGATAGAGGAGAAACGAGAAATAAGGATATTAGAGTTTATTTTCTAGAGAGAGACTGAGAGCCCTCACCTGAATGTTGAGGTATCTTATATACTTGATGTCTATCCTTCGCATGTCTCCGGCCACCTCCCCGTAACCGCTTCTCTTACTCCCACGTTTAATGGCCCGTGGTCACTTGACAACTGTTCTCTTCTTAAGAGGGCAGGTAACGACCACCACGACCATTAAGATCGTTATCATGCGTTATAGGTAATAATTGTCTGCCGAACTTCCTATTCTGAAGGGGAGGTGTTATCATAGCTCACAGTAAGCTTTTCCCAATCCGTTTTCTTCTCCCCGAGCTGCTCTTTGGATTCTGCTCTCTCGAGCTAGTCTCGAGCATATTTTTTCCGACCTGGTCTCAGGACTACTTATCCCGTCATGGTACTGAGACTCTTCTTCCTGACCAGATTTTGGAGACTCTTCTTCCCGATCAGGTCTCAGGGACCTTCTCACCGGGCCAAAATCGGATATTCCAGTATGATCAATCCTGCCACATAACTTTTTCGTATCACATATCGTCTCCATATTATATATCCCTATCAATCCCGTTTGTAGTTTGTGGGGCGGATCATCTCATATGCTAGATTCAAATCATTTGTCATGCACAATAGAATATATATTGATCCAATTTGATAAAATGAAAATACTTGGTTTGATTCACTATTACAAATAGTTGTTATGACATTTTCATATGACAATTTTTTTTATAGTATAGTTAAAAATATTTCGTAATGATATGTATTTAAAAATTATTAATTTATAGAAGTATTAAATATTACAAACTAGAATCACCGTCAGGAAAAAATAATAGTTTTTGCGGTAATATTAACCAACGACGTGGAATTATGTTATTCTTTTGTAGCACGATGATTTTGTAATAATAGTTTTATCTCAGTCTATTTTTTTAATTATAAAAAGAGAAATAAATGATAAGATTAATTTATAATCAATAATCAACTAGATGGAAAAAAATATCAAATCTGAACAGGACAAGATTACCCTTGCGACCAAGACACTTCAATAGCCTGACAATATCGTGTCCAACACACCACACTCATCAGTTATCGATTGAGTGGTTACCAGTATGGTTGTTTTCAACCTTTTCTTTTGAACTCAACATTCAATCTATATGTCATAGGCCCGATAGTACAGCTTTGCAACATGCTCAATGTGATGTCAAACTATATGAAAGTATCTTACACTAAATGTGACGTCAAATTATATCGAAGTATCTTACGCTAACTCGATGATATGTCAACTATTTAGCATGAATTGTATAATATGGAATACCGCAACATCTAACTTATGTATAATTTTAACCATAATAAGAAAAGTTGTAGTGAACATGAATCTACAACAGAGTAGCAAACAATGTAATCATGAATCTGTAACATGATGACAATCACCAATAGGAAAGACAATTCTCATGTAATAGTAGCTACAGGCATGGATCAATATAATTCAATAACATTCTCATGATTACTAAAACCTATATAGATTATATGATTCCAACCAATCCACGCAAATCAGTGATAGTGAGGACATAATGATATGGCGGCCAATGGGCATAACAGTATACAAAGTAGCAGAACAAACCAATCCAAGGACAAAAGTGATTAACAGTTTATTTTTGTAGAGTTTGGTTTGTTGACCATAACTCAACTCAATCACTTGAACTTTACCCTAACCTAAACAACCACCAAAATCACAAGAGAAGGGATTTAATTCAACCAACCTTACCTCATGCCCAGGTCCCTGTTCAGATCTGCGTTACCAACTCCCGCAAGCCCTGAATCACAGAATTCCCAAAGAACAGCCACGATAGAGAAAACCAATGAGTAGCAAGTCGAATCAACTTGATCCAAAGAGATCCACTACACAAATCAAAGAGATCAATGCTTACCGTGAAGGGATCACTGGCAGGGAATCGAAGGATCGGCAACAAGGGGAAACGATCAAGGAAGGAGGAGATTTTTGGCGCTCTAGGGTTTGCGGCAAGATGGTTTCAAAGCAGAGGAGAAGAACAATTTCCACAGCGCGATCGCGAGTAGGGTTTCGCGAGGGGCTGTGGGGGCAGAGGAAATCGCGAAGGGAGAAGAGGGAGTTTTCGGAGGAAAAGAAAAAAAAACAAAAAAAAGGGAAAAAGAGGGGTTTTGTGGGTTTGGCCTTTTTTCAAAAAGGCCCCTAGACTTTTATAAATTCAACCTAAGCCCTTAATTTTTGGGGTTTAAGCATTTAACCCCTTAATTTTTCAATATCTAACATGATAAATTTACTCAAAGATCTTATGTGATAACTTACATAATTTCCTGATTTACTTCCCATAAATAATTATAATATGAAAAAAAATCTATTACCCTATAATAACTGTCCCGTACTTATGCTAGTTGTAAGCTTGTGCAATCACATGGCATATTATTGTTTAAAATTAGTATTCATTTAATGTTCAAAAAATCAAATTAAAATGATTTTATATTAATTCAATAATTCTAATTTTTTAGCCCGGATAGGGTATCGTTGCTTTAAGTCCTCAGTAAATTAGGCATCTTAAATTTAAAATTTAATTATGGTGTATTATAGAAGATTTTTTGTTTTGTCAATAGATAATTAATGAATCCGTTGTTGGATGGATCTCATATGGTTGTTAGGATGGATCTCATATATTTTTTCTCAATTTAATCCAATGATCAATGAAAATTTTTGTGAAATCAAACGGATTACTCTTAGATTTAATTGATCGAGCCAATACTTGAAAACATGATGGCTTTGAATTAATAATATTATCTATGTTTAAAATTTTTGATTTTTTTTTTCTTATTGATAAACGAATCGATCTCATCACCTGTTTCTTTATGAATTTAATTGGGCTTTCGCTTCCCTTATTTGCTATGCAAAAGAAGCAAGTTTAGTTAAACAGTCGTAGAAAACAATCATCAATTTATGCTATATATTATTTTCATCTGTCAAATTTTCCGCCACTCCTCGTTGCATTCTCATACTACTAAGGGATGAAACGGTGAAAAAATAGATTTATAAACTTCTCTCGGGAAACATATCATAATACAAATTTAAAGAAAAACAATCTGTATCATCTTGCATGACATGTAAAAGAAAAATGTTTTTTAACTTCCAAAATCCATCTACTATAATCATTACTTTTACAAGAATAAATTATATATATATATATATATATATATATTCATAGAAATAAATAAAATATGAATTAAATAATATTGAATCTGGAGCAACCAATTTAACCTCGTGAAAATTTTTGATGGGCCAACATTTCTGTTACACCATAGCCACTGAGAAGACTTCTAATAGAAATAGAAATAAAGAAATTATAATACTATCATCAACATCATCATCATAATCAAGAACCTGATCTACTTGGCGAGTTATCACCTGAGAGAGGAGGTTGAATATGAATCTAGACATTCCACAATGTTAATGGCTAGCTTCTAGGGCTTTTTACATGAATTGGAGATTGAACGCAATCAATGATTATGGAGACTACAAGGAGAAGATAATCAATAATTAAAATCATTTGTTCCATTGAATAATTTGTTTTTTTAACCTTTATAATTAAATCTTGTATGAAAATGCCATTATATTTTTGCACTGAATGATATTGAGTGATTTTAGGGTATCGAAGGGGCTTAGAGGAAATATAATAAAATTCAATTTGATAATTCTATTAGTAAAACTTTTATTCCCCCCGAGATTAGTTAGAGTACCCATGAAAATTTTTATATTATTTTCACTTCACTTAAACATCTAAGGAAGCAATGAGAGTTTAAAAATATTAAAAAGTACATGTTTTTTTAAAAAAATATCTAAAGAATATTTTTAAAAATAATATAAAATTTGAGGGTGAAATAAGAATTTATCTAAGTTCCAAATGTGTCTCATCCCTAACTACCTGTACATACAATAAGATTAGAAACACAAGATTCAAAAGTAATTTTAAACATTCAAATCTCCTAAACAATACTAATAAGAACTTTTTACCCATCCAATCCAATTTAAAATTTCTAGCTCAAGAAATTTTTAATAAATTCTCTCAAAGTTTTTTTATGCACGGCAATGAAATTGAATCGGATAAATTCGATCAAATTCATGTTTCACCTCTATCATAAATATGGAATATGACTTTGAGGTAATAATGTAATGGTTAAATCCTTTAAAGAACAATTAAATAATTTAAGATCAGCTACGTACCGTAGGAAAATTTTCCTCTAATAAGAATTAGACCTGAGAATATTGGTCATTTGAATGAGTCTTCACAAGTACTTTTCGATTTATATTTGTGGCTGATGAAAATTTTTATGGAGTTAGGTCCGTGAATTAAAAAAATATGATTTTGATAGGGCATTATTGAATATCATGAATACGTACTTTTATTAGGGGGCGTTTGGTTTAAGGGAATAAAAGTGGGGAATAGGAATGAAATTAAATTATTACCATAGTTAATGTTTGAATTACAGTAATGGGAATACAAATCAGGGAATGAATCATTATTATTCAGTAATGACTCATTCTGTGTCTCCCCCCTTCTATCAACTATTACCTCATTTTAAGCAATCAGATTTTTCGCTTCATGCCAAAAATGCCCTTGACCTATTTTTTCCTACGCCGACTCCTCATTTCGCAATCCCTCTCTTGCAGCCCTCCTCATTTTGCAACCCTTCTCCCGCAGCCCTCCTCATTTCGCAACCCCCTTCTCCTGCAGCCCACCTACGACGACTTCCTCTTCTCCCGCAGCCTTCTACGGCGACTTCTCCTTCTCCTTCAGCCTTCTACGGCGACTTCCCCTTCTCCCGCAGCACTCCTCCATCAGTTGCAACCCGCAGCCAGCAGCCCGCAGCCAACAGCCAACAACCCTCCTCCATCAGTTGCAACCCGCAGCCCGCAGCCAACAACCCTCTTCCGTCGATCGTAGCCGCCTTACCTCCGTCAGTAGCAACCCTTCTCCGTCGGCGAAAACTGTCCCTATAAGTGCTCTTTTTTTTATGATATCAAGTTTTCTTTCTTTCATTTTTTTCTCTTAAGCCATTTTCTCTCTTGATCGACGGACCACCGGCATGATCTGCAAGTGTTCAGTAAAATGAGGCTCAAACAGACAGCTAAAGTGAGCAGGCTTAATATTGCCTTGATGCATATTGTAGTGGGCTCTGAGACTTTGAAGGTAAAAGGTATCCAATGCTAGCAACTTCTCCTAGCCGGACGCATGAATTTTGTAGTTTGCGTATCATAGACAGGAGTAAAGGGGGCAGGGAGGAAGGAGAGGTTGTGAACAAAATGATTGTGTATTTATTTATTTTTTGGATTAAGAAAATGATTGAAAGTATAATAGAGATACTTTTGTATTAAAAAAATGACATTTATGTTATTTAAAAAATAGAAAAATTATTTTTTATTATTTTTTTTAATGTATTAACAAAAGGGTAAAATTGAAAATTTATTTGATTTTCATTACTAAAGTTGAACTAAGTCAAACATCATCAATGATAATAACTTTCATTCAAGGATTTAAACCAAACACTATTAATGTAATTACGATTCCCATTCCCATTGACCCATTTAATTCTCATAGCTTTTAATTAATTATTTTAAGTCATTAATTGATTAATTAAATTATGTGTGAAGTCGTTTCCAACTTGCCATATATATTTAAAGAGAATAGGTAATAATTATCTTGTCCTTTTGCTAGTGTGGATGGAATAGGCAGACATTTTTGACATGTAATCAAATTAAAAAGATTTTATATTAATTCAATAATTCTGATTTTTTTTAGCTAAAAAAAATTATTAGGTAACGTGATGAAATGGAAGTGGTTGCCGTTTTATTTGAAGTCAACGGACAATAAATTGTCATGGCCATTTCCTAATGCGCTGCGCAAGTATGACTTGTCAACGAATATTGTTTCTAAATTCCTATTGGCCTAATTAATGTTTAAAAAATCAAATTAAATTGACTCTATATTAATTCAGGAGTGCTTGGTAGAGGGGTTCAAGCGGTGGGAATCGGAATGAAATTAGTTTCATTCCCATTCCTAATGCTTGGTAGATGGGAATCGAAATTAATATATAAATTTGATTCCTTTATTTTGATCATCTACTAACCCTTCAGTTATCACTAAACCCATTCCCCCTCTTCGATTTTTTTTTTGTCGCAGACCACAAAGCCCTCCCGCATCCCGCTTCTGCCCCCCTCCTCACCTCCCGTCGCTCCTCCTCCAGGCGGCACCTTTTTCTACCGGCGCTACATCCTTCTCCCGGCAAATCAAAGGCAAGAAGGAGATCGAAAACACTACATACGATCCTGTTAGCTGCGGCCATGGACGTGAGAATGCTTGGTTTCGACGGCCCTCTGCTTTCCACTCTGCAGCACCTGATCGACATCCCCGAAGAGGCGGAGAAGGCGATGGGCGCACCCACCCGCACCTACGTCCGCGACGCCAAGGCCATGGCCTCCACCCCCGCCGACGTCAAGGAATTCCCCGACGCCTATGTCTTCGTCGTGGACATGCCTGGTCTCAAGCCGACCGACGTCAAGGTCCAGGTCGAGGATGACCGCGTGCTCGTAGTCAGCGGCGAGCGCAAGCGCCAGGAAGAAGAGGGCAACGCCAAGTACCTGCGGATGGAGCGCCGCGTTGGCAAGTTCATGCGCGTTGGCAAAGTCGTCGAGGTCAAGGTCGCCTGAGCTGTGATCAGGTGATTGATCATATAAAACCTGTTGCGATTATCTATCTGCTACTTGATCTGTTGCTATTTTCCATGTTTGCTTTGGATGTCTTTCTTTTGTTCTGGCTTGTGAAGCTCAATGCTTCGGCGAATAATACGTAATGTAGTTGTGTGGTGTTTGTAGCAATGTCTGTAACAACCTGAACGCAGTATAGTTTAGTAATATCGCTCTGTTTTCCAAAAAAAAAAAACTATCTGCTGAGAGAGTTCCTCTGAAGATAGTTCCTCTGATCTTTTTTAGGAGGAAGAACTAGGGCAAATTAACTATCTAGTAAAATTTTTTTCTAGTAAAATTCTTTTTTTCTTCAATGTCTAGTTGAGAGAGTTCCTCTGATTTTTGAACTGCTTATTGAGCTGCTTTAACTATCAGCTTCTTGAGCTGCTTCTTATATCAAGTTCCTCTGATTTTTGAACTGTTTCTTGAGCTGCTTTAACTATCTGATTTTTGAACTGCTTCTTGAGCTTCTTTAACTATCTGATTTTTGAACTGCTTCTTGAAAGTAGTATACCTTATATCAAGTTCGTCTGATTTTTGAACTGCTTCTTGAGCTACTTTCATAAGTTGAACATCAGTTGTCTTATATCGTAACTATGTGAATTCCTAGAATGGTTAGTTGAACATCAGTTGTCTTTGATCTACTGGCCATATCAATATTGCTTTGTGTTGCTATCTGATTTCGACAAGTACTTGATCTGGAGAAAAAAAAAGTTTGTGTGTTGCCAACTGATTTCAAGTTTACCATATCAAAATGGTACTTTAACAGTGTCTGTTACAACCAAAAGTTTGTGATTTCAAGTTCAGAAGTTATTAATGGAGGTTTATTTGCTCAGCTGTAGTGGTTTGGCTGGATCTGTAGACAGAGATTGCGCATAAGACAATCTCCTGTAGACTTTCTAGCGATCTCAATGGAATGGAAACTTCTAGTTTTTGTGTTTCAGTAGCTATAACAATGCCATTCTTCAAGTTGAGATGTTTAAAGGTGATAGAGCAAGTGCAATGAAGCTGTCAGTGATTTGTTTACTGATTGTTACTAAGTTCTTTAACACTGAACTAGGATGCAGACAGATTAATCTACTTAAAGAAATGCACACAACTCATCTTCTAGTTCAAATCTATAGCAGTAACTTAAATTCTGAATAATGTGATATTGGTTCAAGAGATAAACTACATATTTACACTCCCCCATGTGAACAAAGTTTCCCACCGAGACCTACCTATACTTGCATCAAAGTACAGTGAAGTTAAGCTCTTAATTTCATGGATTAGCTATTTAAGATTCAATAGCTGATTTTATGTGACAAAGCATCTACTTGTTCGTTTTACTATAGATTTAAGGAATTGAAACTGAAATGTTGCACATGCAGAGTTGTGTTTTATATGAAGAATAAGGAAATTTCTCTTGTAAGTTTACAAAGAGCATTTTCTAAGATAACACCTATGATTATTATCTTTTGCTGAAAAGTGTTTCAACTATCTGATTTTTGAACTGCTTCTTGAGCTGCTTTAACTATCTGATTTTTGAAATGCTTCTTGAAAGTAGTATACCTTATATCAAGTTCGTCTGATTTTTGAACTGCTTCTTGAGCTACTTTCATAAGTTGAACATCAGTTGTCTTATATCGTAACTATGTGAATTCCTGGAATGGTTAGTTGAACATCAGTTGTCTTTGATCTACTGGCCATAATATGTAGTCTTTCCAGACTATAGAACTTTCATAAATGTTTCAACAGTGGTGGTATTAAGACTTGCAATCTAAGATTAATTGATTTTCTGTCTTTCTAAATAACGCAGGTCTGATACTTTGGATCCAGCACTGAAGCTGATAATTTATTTCAACAATGAATTGTGTTGAATGCATCTTCAAATGCATGTCAAATTTCATGCTGATGCTGTGTTGGTTCTTCAGGTGCTGATATAAGAAGTGTGTGCACTGAAGCTGGGATGTACGCAATTAGAGCAAGAAGGCAAACTGTTACAGAGAAAGATTTCCTCGACGCAGTGAACAAAGTCATCAAAGGATACCAAAAGTTTAGCGCCACGCCCAAGTACACATCACACCCGATTCAGCTTATGAACCAGAAGCAGCAGAACGTGGAGTGGGGTTTGAATGACATGGACACATCAAACCGGATTCCATTTACATGCTTTTGTTGGATATCTAGTTTGTGCTATCTGTTTGTATTTTAGTGACCCTTCAAAAAAGTTTCTTAAATTTATATTCCATGTTCGGGGGATTGATGTTCTTATATTAGAAGTTTCTTAAATTTATATCTTAACAGTTGTGATTGCGTCTCAATAATTTAATTCTAAAAATGCAATAAGTCCAAACTATTTGATTTACAATAGCGAAAGAAGTGGACACTAGTGTCGATAAGTATCACAGTTCCAATTAAATTAGATTTATAAAGATCAAACTAATAAAAATTATTCAATTCATGTATTTAATTAGTAAGGGTAAAATTGTAAATTTTCTGTGATTCTCATTACTTTCTTACTCATACCAAGCAGCATCAATGGTAATTATACCCATTCCAGTATCTATACCAAGCAACATCAATCCAGTAATCATTCCCATTGCCATTAACCCCTCAATGAAAACCCATTACCATTCCCATTACCGAATATATACCAAGCGCCCAATAATTCTGTTTTTTTAATTAATTTAATCTATCTATGTTTAGATAGTTTAATTTTTTTTGGTTGATAATTAAACGAAACAATCGTTTTGATATTTTTTGTTCTTCATCTTTGTTTTGGTTAATTCGATCCCTTCCCTTGCTTGCTGGATCTGCAAAAGAAAAGAAACAAATCTCAGCTTGTCTTGCTTCTCCTCGATCGTCCATGGCGTTCATGAAATTAAATTTCAACGTAGACGTCAACAAGTGCCTAAGCGGGCTGAAGACGACGCTGCCACTGGGCAGGCCAAAATCTGGCATCAAGAAATTGGAACAGGAAATGGAAAGATTGAGAGTTAAAAGGGACGACATCAAGAACCAGATCGACCAGGCGGAGCGTGAAGGGAAAATTCCGACCAACGAAGCGAGCCAGTGGCTACGGGAGGTGGAGGAATTGGAAGGCCAAGTAGCTGCTATCAAGCAGGATTTCCAAAGCATGAGGAGTGAGTATTCTCCCCTACCTTTTTCCTTTTCATGCCAATTCCCACTCTTTGTGTTTTAATTCATACAAACTACTACTGCTTTTATATATAATTAAGAGAGTGAAAACTAATTGGTACCAGTCTACTACTGCATGCTTAATTTGTTTCGTTAGGTTGCTCCAGTTGCAATTGCTTCAAGCAAACTGGCGGCACGACGAGTCAATTACAGGAGGAAGCAGGAGATCAGGTCCCTATCAGAGAGTCATCAAATTGCTGCTCCATCATTCGAAGAGTGGCAAAGAAGCTCGGCGAGGCTAGTGAATTGATGAGCAGAGCTGGTGCACTACTGGATCCGATTGCCATAGTTGGGCCTCCGGAACCCACCATGATGCTTCCCATTTTGCACCGACCACCTGTTGGAATCGAAGACTCATATGTGAAGGAAATTGTGGGTTACGTCGATGGTGGAGAAGGCAACATCATAGGCATCTACGGAATGGCCGGTGTCGGTAAGACCACCACGTTGAAGAGCATCCGGCAACACTATCTTCTTAAGCATTCCAGATTTGATCCTGTCATTTGGGTTGTGGCCTCCAAAGGCTGCCAATTGAAATGGCTCCAGATGAATATTGCCAAGAGTCTAGGACTACAGACACTGCAGGAGAACGACGATGAACAAACTTGTGGTGATAAGTTGTTTAGCTACTTGAAGAACAAGAACTGCTTGCTGCTTCTCGATGACATCTGGGAACATGTAGATCTTCAACTGTTGGGGATGGCACACTCGGCTGCTGAACGAGGCCAACAGCAGCTGCCGCGCAAAGTCGTGGTGTTCACGACCCGCAGCGAGACAGTGTGTGCACAAATGAAAGCAGAAAAGAAAATCAAAGTCAAATGTCTGGATCCAGTTCAAGCATGGCAACTCATTGAGGAGAAGATCGATGGGGATGTTCTCAACTCAGATGCTGGAATTAAGTTCGTTGCTGAAGAACTTGCTAAAGAATGTGCAGGTCTTCCGCTCGCTCTTGTCACCGTGGCCCGAGCCATGTCAGGGAAAAGGTCTTGGGAAGCTTGGAAGGAAGCTCTCTACCAAATTAGGGATAAACATGAATGGACAATCATTGGTCTTCCGGAAGATTCGCTCATCATGTATAAAGCCTTCAAGCTGAGCTACGACAGTTTAGAGAATGACTCCGTAAGAGAATGCCTCTTGTGTTGTGCTTTGTGGCCAGAAGATTATGAGATCGACACATTGTTTGAGTTGATACCGTGTTGGATAGGCTGCGGCATAATCCGTGCATTTAATGTGATCAATGAAGCTTTCGCCAAAGGATACTCACATTTGGAAGCTCTCTTGGCTGCATCCTTGATAGAGAAAAGTAACGAAGGGGACACTATGTTTAGGGACACATTTGTAAAGATGCACGATGTCATCCGAGACATGGCACTATTGATGGTCTCAGCTGGGTTGGAGGGGAACAAAAGAAAATGGATTGTAAAAGCAAGAATCGGATTGAGTGATTTGCCTAGACAAGAAGAATGGCAAGAAGCAGAGCGAGCATCATTCATGAAGAATAAGATTACTTCTTTACAAGAGTATGGAGCTTCCACTTTACCAAAGCTTTCTGTGTTGATTCTCGATTACAACGCAGGCCTGAAAACAATTCCTCCGAGTTTTTTTGCAAGCATGCCTCGTTTAAGATTCTTGGATCTCAAGTTTTGTGGTATAAGGGAGCTTCCAATGGAGATCGGTACTTTAACCGAGCTTCAATATTTAAACTTGTCAAACAATGATATTACAAGACTGCCACTTGAGTTTGGTTGCCTGGGCAAATTAGAGTACTTGTTTCTAAGGCGTAACAACAATCTTGAGATTGTTCCCAATGGAACGATATCAAATTTAACAATGCTCGACTGGTGGTGGGATGAGCTGAAATGTTTCAAAGGACGTCACCAATTAAGTGTGGGAATTAGCATTAATGCTACAACAGATAACATTGAGCGACTCAACATGTTACCACCAAATGTCTCCGTATGGAAACTCACTTTGAATGGAGAGAATAATATTTCAAAACGTCCAAACGACATTCTGGGCACTCCACAATGGAGTTGCAGGATAAGTGACAACCTCGAGTCTCTATTCATTGAACATCTCAGAATAGACAGATTAGTATTGGCTGCAGGCATGGGTCGCGAACCAAGTTTTGGATGTTTAAAGTTTCTCAATATTTACTGTCTAGAACTATTGGAAGAGATTTCATTGAATGGAGTTCGGCTCTACAACCTTCGTGAAATATATTTTTTTTCAATGCACCATGCTGAAGGATGTTTCTTGGGTTCTACAACTTCCCTGCCTTTATTTTCTAAGTTTAAATCTGTGTGGAAAAATGAAGGAACTAATAAGTGAAGTAGGGAACTCCAACTCCATCACTAGCTCTAGCATCCGGACCTTGATTTTGAACTCCATGTCGAACCTCAATCGCATTGCAAACAGACCGCTCCATTTTCCCTACTTGGAATATATAGATGTGACAGATTGCCCAGAGCTCAAAAAGCTACCATTTGGGGTTGAAATGTTGAAGAACAGATTAAAAAGGATTCGCGGTGAAGTCAAATGGTGGAACAACTTGAATTGGGATGATAAGAGCATCAAGGATTCCCTCACCCCTTATTTTAGGTAACACATATATTTTCATATAAATATACCATCTATTTTGTCTTATATGAAATGAATCAACATTTAGAAATTAATGATTTAGTTTTTCATTAAGTAGGCAACATTAAATAGTAATGCATGTTTTTTTTGATATTCTTAATTTTCAAGGGCAATTTAGGAAATCTGTTTTAGAAAATAAGGGGGCATTTGGTTTGCTTGTTTTCTATTTTTATTTTCCGTATAAAATGTGATTTTCTGAAAAACGTGTTTAGTTTGTATTTTCCAGTCTTGTTTTCCAGAAAAAGATATAACATTTTCTGGAAAACTAGAGAATAAAATAAAGTCATTTTCCAGAAAATAAGAAAATATGATTTCCTGAAAAATGAAAATAGAAAATGGAGTAAACCAAACGCTCCCTAAATATCTTTCTTTATAAATATGAAAACTAATTAAGTGTTGTCTTGGGTATTTTGGTAAATTAAAATTAAAACTACCATGGCAAGTTCTTGTTTTTAGAAGCAATTAATTTCAATTTCATCATATATATTTGTCAAACAACCATGCATGTTCTTGATTGCAATATAAAAAATAATGAGCTATTCCATTGAGTCAATGTTTTTTTTATGTCAAGTTAAATATCCCGATCGATATAGCTGCAAAGGAAATTAAAATGTTTCATTGTCAATATTATTCTATATATATATATATAAACAATATTATGAGTTTTAGCTAGGACTTCACAGTGTTATATCGTACTCTAACTATTTGAAATGCACTCACAATATCTATTACTTTTAATAAAATTTTGTAATCTTTATAGGTCTTCGCTTTAATCAAGGAGGCTATAGGGAGGGAGGGTTTGATCGCCGTAGATGTCAAATTGTTGGATTCTTAAATCGGTTACATATGTATCTAAATTTGATTCATGATTCATATATATATATATATACAGAGCTGATCAACTGCGGACGAGGGTTGCGGACGCGTCTGACGTGGCTGCTGCGTGGACAAAAAAAAAGCCAAAAAAATAAACTCGCTTCGTCACCTTTCGCCATTTTGCTCTCGCGCCCGCACGACCCCCTCTCTCGCGAACCCTAATCGCCTCCCTCTCTCGCGCCTGCCCCTGCCCTCTCTCGGCGATCCCCCACCGCGTCGTCTCCCTCGGCCTCGCCCTTGCTCTCGCGTCCCGCAGCGTGCCACTGAGCTCGTGCCAACGCACGCTGGCCGCAGAGAGGAACTAGGGTAAAATTTAATCGCAGCGAGACGTTTTCGCGACTCCACTCCTCGCTCCCGCCCACCCGCCAGCCCTCTTTCTCGCGTCAAACCCTCGCCCTCGCCCTCGCCCTCGCGTCCCGCAGCCCTCGGTGACCTTGAGCTCGTGCCGACCAGGTGGAGAAGTTCCGCAAGAAGTACGGCCAGCTGTCGTCCCTCATGGAGACCCCGTCCTCAAGCACGGCGAGATCGTGCTGCCACAGAGGAAGAAGGCCGGCGATCTTGGATAGGGTTGACTGATAGGAAGGGAGAGTTCGATAGTTTTTGGGAAGAGGGGGAGGTGAAGGAAGATCTGAAATCCAAGTGGTGAGCCAGCTCGGAGCGGGGATAGGGTTGATGAAAAAGTAACATTCCTTCCAACCCTTGTTGGAGGTTGGACGTTTTGACAAGAAAGAGGTCTTCGCTCGGGCCTGGAAGAAGAAGTCACCCGGCTCCTGCCTCTTGGGATAGTAAAAGAAATAAAAGGTCTCGGGCTCGAGAGGAATCTTGTATTGGGTGAAGATGATGACCAAGCCACAAATCAAATGAATGGCGTTAGGGGCGAGTTGGGAAAGAGGGATTTGAAAAAAGCGACAGATTGAGATGATGAAAAGGTGGATAGGAAATCGAAGTCCGGCCTGGAAGTGGTCTCGGGAAATCGTTATAAAACTAAGGGGAGCAGTCCCAGGACGGTCTGTCGGGTCAGGAAGGCGAATGCGGAATTCGGGAGGAATGCGATAATTGGCTCGGATTTGGTCGATGTCATTGTGGTTGAGCTCGAACACCATGGTGGCATACCACGGGTCCGAAGGAGAAGAGGGAGAATCCATGGGTAGGCAAGAAAGCAAGAGAAAAGAAGTCCGAGTGAAAAGAAGACCGAGGGAAAAAAGATCGAATAAAAAGAAAAGCGACCAAGCGAGCAGGAGAACAAACCGAGAGGCAAAAAAGCTTGCCGGAGAAGATGATCGGAAAAGGAGTGTCGCCGGAACCCTAGCAGAGTGCGTAGCGGTAGCACCACAGCGTCAAAGTGAAAAAGCAGTGTTAAAATCGGCGAGGGTAAAGACCTATTTATAGGGCTGAGCAGATGACGACAACCGTTCGATGGTGATCCGGGTAAAAGGCGGGAACGAACGAAGGCCGTCCGATCAAGCCCTCGCCAGTTCCCGAGGCTCGGCGTTGCACGCGCGGGCGCCCATTCACTGAGCCATGCGGTGGTCGCCTCGGCTACCGGGACACCAGCAGGCGGCGGACACGTGGCCCTGCATTTAAAGGGGCAATTAATGCGGAGAGAGTTGGATCGATACGGCAAGAGTCGGGGGCCGGATTGACAAGACGGACGGATGGGAGACGGTCGACGTCCCGTGTTGTGGTCGGGGCCCAAGTTTCGCAGCTCGGTTGGGCCTACGCTCGTTCAAAGTTGCCAGGCTCGCGGTACACTGAGTCCAGTAGTCAGACTCGACGCCTCCTTCGACTAGACTCGAGGGGGGTGCTTATGATCTC
This sequence comes from Boesenbergia rotunda, assembly GCA_024364735.1. Taxonomy (NCBI): domain Eukaryota; kingdom Viridiplantae; phylum Streptophyta; class Magnoliopsida; order Zingiberales; family Zingiberaceae; genus Boesenbergia; species Boesenbergia rotunda. Next base: position 7,360 of record JAGFNQ010001294.1, on the reverse strand, counting down.
GGCCTAGCATACGTGTCACTTGGTCGGCCAGCCTGACACCACCTAAGGCCGAGTCAGATTAGCCACGTCTGAACTGAGTGGCACAATAGGCGTGGTAAGAAGCATATCGCTCACTCGGCCCAAGGAATCCGACCGAGCCAGTCGCATATCACGCTCCAACCTGAGTCCCCGAGCGGGGCGCCGAGTAATTGACCCCGCCCAACGCCCAAAACAATCCTTACGAAGAGCTGGCACACAAGGCTCTAAGGGCCGAGTCCAGAACGATCTGGTCGCCCTTCCCGCTGAGTCATAAGGGGTGGTCACAGGACTGTTTATGCACATAACTCGAGCCCGGGCTGGCGAGTCCATCCGAGCCTTCCCAGACTCGGGCAAAGCCTTTGCTTCACTCAGAATGCTAGGCAGGAGACCTGATCTCGTTTGGGTCGGCCAGTCGGCAAGTCGGCAATCTACCCCCTCATCTATCCTCACGACCCCCATTCCCTGCCAACACACTAAATGACCATAGTACGAAGGTCGGCGCGGACCTTACTCATTTATAGCGCATGTCGTGGGCGTTATATTAAATGACCATAGTACGGAGGTCGGCGCGAACCTTACCCATTTATAGCGCACGTCACGAGCATCATATTAAATGACCATAGTACGGAGGTCGGCGCGGACCTTACCCATTTATAGCGCACGTCGCGGACATCCCGTCAACCCCGAACTTCCGATACCTTTGTCCTGCTCAGACATCTCGCACCATGCCTCCTTGACAGGCTGCGCGGCGCTGCTAGGCACCATGAGCTAACAACCCCATACCCCTGTCTCGGTCGGGTATGGAAAGGTGATTGACGCAAACAGGGTCTTGTCAGCTCCCCCGGCTATATAAGGTCCTCCCCTCTTCATTCCGCAGGTATGCGCGACTGTTCATTTCGTCTACTGTTTTTCTATTTTTGCTCTCTTCTCTCGTGTGGGCTGACTTGACCGTCGGAGTGTCTTGCCGGGGGCTTTTCTCGGTGGGTTTGCTAACGGTCCCTTTCTTACAGGTCACCAACCGGCATCAGCAGTTTGTATCACTCGGGGAATCATCACACTCTTGAGATTCCACTTCACTCGACGATAGAATCAATATATATCAAGATTGGGCCATGGGTAGGCACCGGATCAGCTTGCAGCTTTGATATTGGTCGATGATCTACCTAGCTAGCTCCCAAATCACCAATTAAGGCCAGACTCCACGTGTACAGGGGTCGTCTTTGATATGTAGTACGGAGCTAGGTCTCCTACGTTGTCGACTGACGTCCAAACATGCATATATATGCCTAGTATGATAAATCAGGCAGTAGACAAATTGAATCTGAGATGACCAGTTCGGTTTCACGGAAGTTTTCCATCGGTCACCAGGATAAATCGGGAAGCGCTCGCGGTGGTCAGTCTAGAAGCCCAACGGCCCAGGATTCGCGCCCCATTTGGAGGAAAAATTCCTGCAAAATACGTCATAGTTGGGGATCGAACCGCGGATGTATGGATTAACAACTAGTGACCTTACCGTTGTACCATAGCCCCGGGGGCATATAGCCAGGCGGCAATGCAGGTGGTGGATTAATTACACGAGGTACGTTGTGTACTTGTAATGGCATAGCCAATATTCAAACTAGCTATAAGTATTGGATTATTATCATTGCCACTTTTACAATTATATATATATATATATATATATAATATAGATAGAAATATCGTAAATAGAGCCATAGCGAGCCCCATTAGTAGTGTAGTCCCCCGCCCGAAGCTACTTTATCATATTTCCAATTCAGTGGTTTTAATAAATTCCCTACGATAGTTCGTCTTGGCCTAGATCTAGAACTATCCTCAATGGGTTGTGTAGTCATAAATTCTATTTATTTAATCATTGGTTGAGATCTATTGATTTTGTATACATTTCGTCGTAGTTGTTATATATATATATATATATATATATATATATATATATTTTTTTGAGATGGTGCAATTCGAACTACTTCCTGTTGAATATATACGATTAACGAGGTTTTTCCAATCAATCTCGGGCGATCAACCTTGGCCATACAAAAATTTCCCACCGGCTGCCAGGATAAATCGGGAAGCGCTCGCAGTGGGCGGTCTAGAAGCCCAGCGTCTCAGGGTTCGCGTCCTATTTGGAGAAAAAATTCTTGCAAATATGCCGTAGCTGGGAATCGAATCGCGGATGTCTGAGAAAGCGACTAGTCGTCCTACCGCTGTATTATAGCCCCGGTGGCACTTTTTGCTGAGTATATGATCAACTCGAGGGTGGGTTAATTCCGTACGTCAACACGTTAACTGGTGAAACTTGCATCAGTAAGCTCGATCGAATTTAAGACCAACGTAACTTGGGGAATAAGCTACCATTGGCCTTTGCATGGAGTTTACTGTTCCAATTGTGGAAGGTCGAATTGTAATTGGATTCTTTGGCCAGTTCAACTGCGCGCTATCTAAATTAAATGGGATCGGAGTCTATTTGACTCCTAATTAATTGGTGTATTTCAAAATCTGATCATCCATTCTCTTCTTGGCTACCTTTATTTGTTTAATTTTCATCGTTGGATTGCTTTAAATAAATTTGTTGGTTTTTAGTAAATGGATCATGATCAGCCAAATTGGTTGTTAATTTGGACTTCATATATATATTCAAGCTAGCTTGGTTTGCTCTAATAAATTTTGTTTCTTTATGAGTTTAATTTAATTCTATTTTTTTGACGAGACAAGTGATGGTCAGTTTTCATTTGATCGATCTAATATAATGCTGCTTTCAGCATTTTTTTTGTAATAAATTAAGTTTTTTTAACACAATAAAAAGTTAAATCGAACTGATAAATTAAATTTTAACTAATAAGGAAATTGTAAATTAAGCTATAATAAAATTATAAATACAAAGCAAAGGCAATAGTTCTTCTGTCCAATTTTAAAATATTTATTTGAAGCTCGAAACAACAACCAGTACTACCTACCGATCATTTATTATTATTATTATTATTATTATTATTATTATTATTATTAATGATAATGACATGCAATATTAATTATCATTAGGGGTGGGTGGCTTAGTTAGTGCTATAGACAAACCAATCTCTTGACTTTTACTTCATCTTTGTTTTGCTTACCTTCCCTACTTAATTAATTGTTCTGCTTGATATCACCATTCGATCATATTATGCATGATAGCAAATTATACAGTTTGATTTATTAACCTATTATTATATGATGTATTTAATATTAATATTTATAAACTTTATTATATGATTTAAATTAAATAGATGTTCTTTTGTTAACCTATTGTCTATGTTTAAAAAAATTTTGCCTAATAATTTGTGTCAATCAAGAATTTCATCCGATCAAAAGAAGAAACACTAAAATATATAGTTTAAAATTAATTTGACCTTCCATTTCCAATTTAATCAGAAATGTTAATTATAATTTTTATCTAATTTTTAAAATATTGGACCGAACCTTGAAGCAACAACAACTAATGATCTCAGAGCCGTCTCAAGGTTATTTGAGGCCCTAAGCGAAAAATAATAATTAGGTCTTTAATATTTTTTTTTAAAATTCCTCACGTTTTTTTCTTTTGGACTTGGTACCGGGTTTAATAGTTTTATAAAAATAAAATATTAATTTTAATAAAAAAAGATTTTTATATAAAATTTAGTTTTTAAAAATAGATTTTCTAAAGTATTATATTTTAGTAAAAATTCAATTGGTTTTTCATTTAAATTTTCAATTGTATTTTTTTTTATTTTGAATAATAATAATAAATATATCAAGTGTACCTTTTTAAGAATAATAAATTCTTCTATTTGTATTTTTTTCATATGTTTTGTATATACAGAGACATATTTTTCAGTAAACATATTTATACTCAAATAATAATAAAAAAGAAAATATAAGTCTCTGTAAATTTATCAAAATTAAATTATTTAAAATTAAAGAAAAAATCTGATTTATACTGTGTAATTTCAATTTGATGATATTTTAAAATTCAATTATTACCCGCACAAATATAATATAAATAAATAAATATCATATTTTATAATAATTTGATATTTAAAAAGACTAGTATTCTATTTGCATTTGTATAAATAAAAAAAAAATCTAATTCACGCTCTTATTTCTTATAGAGGAAAAAGAAAAAAACGGGGAAAAAATATTACCGGCGAAGAAAAAAGACATATTATCATTCTTTGAGAATTTCACCAGAGCATCCAAATGAGGAGATCAGGAGAAAAATGGAATAGAATAATATTAGTCTGCTTTTATCAAGTTACAAAATAAGTTGAAAAAATAAAATGAAAAAAATAATAAAATAATAAAATTTCATTTAAAATGGTGCAAGGGAATGCAATTAAATGTAATTAATTACTAAGAGAATGCAATTACATGTGAAGAGAATACAGAATACAATTCAGGAAGCAAATAAATAAAGAAGTGGTAATCAAAGTTAATAATCTAAATATGAATAGTGACATTAATTGTAAATTTTATATAATAACGATATTTACTATTTTTGTAAAATTAATGGGCCCCAATAAATTAGGAGCCCTAGGCATAGGCCTTAATGGCCTATGCCTTGGGCCTGCCCTGAATGATCTTTTTATATTACTCCAACTGAAAATATTGCTCGATATTAAGCTAGCTAGCTAGGGACTTCACTAAAGATGAAGAGGCAACCTTCATCAAACTTGAACCAAAATTAGAAGACAAGTAATTGTCAATCAATCAAAATTTTAAACTCAATTAAACTCTAAATTAATGACAATTTATAAATTTAAAGGAATTAATTAAATAAATTATTTGTGTTTGATTAGCTGATTCAATTCTGTATCTTGCTTCCGGGAAGACAACAAAGTCAACCACTGGAGCACACATCATTGCATTACTTTGACGAATCTATTATAGAGATCATAGGCTGACAAGATGTACAGTAGAGGAAGGGACGATCGATAAATCAATGGACCACAAAATGGGCAGCAAAGATCTAAAAGAGAGAGAGATTGAATAGATTAGACTTTAGAGTCGTCGAGTGTGTCGTCTTCCTCAGCATCTCATGCAACTTGCGGCGAATGTGCGTGAGAGCTGAAAAATTAATTATGAGCTGGAAGAGTTAATGATGCTGATTCATGATTGAGATATCTAGAGAAACTTGAGATTGAGAGCCGGCCAAAAGAGAGAGCATGAAGAACCAGATTGTCAAAGTAGCAGTTGAGAGGTCTCTTTCATCTTTGCTAAGACAGAGACCAGCAAATATAATAGACTTAATTTAAGTTGTTTCTCTCGCCCAAGTCCCAACTCTGCCATCTCCCTCCCTGCTTCACTGCTCTTACCCATATTGCTAGTCAACAAGGTAGAGCTTCTCCTCCATGGATTATCCATGCCGTGCTGCATCAAACTCAATGTCACATCCTCAGAGGTTCATGTTTGCTCGAAAATCAAACAGCATCTCCCCTGTACGACAGACAGTTAAGACATATTTATACAAAATAGTCTATAAAAATTATAGCTCAGTCTCACACGGCTGACATCACAATAATAGAGTAAATTCACAATCACACAGTTAATATCTTTAAGAAAAATAAAAATAACAGAGAGTTCATATACGAGTGGCGAAGGTTTCATGAGGCATCTGTCTTGCTCGATTGAGCATAATATACGAGCGGCGGGGGTCTTTCATCCGATTGAATCTGCTTGGACAAAGGCTTCCGATCAGGAAAGGTAGATACTCTTGGTCGGACTCTTCCCAATCGGGACAATATTCCTTTAGAGGCATCAGTGATGATTATTCATTAAAAAGAACACTTAATACTTTAGGTCGACAACACATTAAATGACCAAAAGGGAAATGGTCTTAGGCTTAATGATGGGTGGTAATCATTATCGGCCGTTATTGGAATACTTATGTAATAATCGTACTAAATGTCATTATTGTCCAAGTAAAATGAACCATAAGGGATAGAATAAAAGAGAATCAGAAACACTTGGAAATGTTTAAACTTTCTCATTCTTGTTTCAATACTACTTTTCCTTTTTGATCAACTACTGACTTAAGTGTTAGAGTGGGATCGTCGGAACTCCTTCTGACACCCTTCTAACATTTCCTTGAGTTTCTTTCTCCGGCTCTTTTCCTCGCCAAAGTATCTGTAACATCACTAAGAGTTGGTATCTTACTTGTTAGCATACGGATCATCCATGTCTACCACTATCGTAAAATATAACAAACATGATTTTGATATTTCAAGGGACATTTTTTAATACAACAAATATGTACTTTTATTACTCTCATAGTTTTTTTACTTTAAGAGCCTCTACCGATTGAATATTTCTCTAAAATATATATAAATTTTTCTATATTATCATTCAAATATATTAATTCTAAAATATTTTAAATTTTATAATTAAATATTTCATAAATCAAATATTCATTGATCCCACCTATTAAATATCTCATGGTTAAGTATCCCAAATTCTACCATCAAATATCTCATCCAAAGAAAAAATAACAAATAAATTTAATTTTATTGAATTTTTAATAACAAAAAAAATCAAATATTCCAAATTTTTATGTATTTTCATTGAATTAAAAAAAATAACAAAAAAATAATTCAAAAAGACAATTGCCGTGAGCCCCACCCATGCACCCACCCATTTGGCGTCGCTTTTAGTTTTTTTTTAAAAATAAAAATAAAAAATTATTGGGCAAAAATTTTTATTCTATAATTTAAGTGTTAATTGGAAAAAACTCCCTAATCCCAAATTTGTCTTTGCATGCACTCCCCGCCTAATAAATTCTTTGCTTTCACTCCCTAATGAATTGAGTATAAAAGAGTGCAAACTCAGTATAGATTATAAAGATTTGAGTATTAATTGTTTGAGATTTAGTACTAATTTAAGAAATTTGAGTACAAAGTTTCGGTGACCTCTCATATGAAAATCTTGATGTGGTGAGTATAAAAGAGTGAAAACTCAGTATACATTATAAATATTTGAGTATAAATTGTTTGAGATTAAGTACTAATTCAAAAAATTTGAGTATAAAATTTCGGTGACCCTTCATGCGAAAATCTTGATGTGGTGGATGCGACCTTACATACTTAAATTTTTAAATTTTATACTCAAATTTTTTTCAAATAATACTCAATCTAAATCAATTCATACTTAAATTTTGATAATGTATACTGAATTTTTACTATATACTAAAACAATGTATACTCAAATTTTTTTAAATAATACTCAAATTTCTTAAATGAGTACTCAATCTCAAACAATTTATACTCAAATCTTTACGATTTATACTGAATTTTTACTGTTTTATACTGATAAAAAATAATAC
>JAGFNQ010001293.1:0-67691 GCA_024364735.1 Boesenbergia rotunda | reverse complement strand
ATGTAGATATGTCAATGAAGTTCTTACTGCGCTTAAGTGCGATGTTCCTTTGACTTGCGGTGTTCAAGTCATCTTGGTCATGGAGACTTATACTTTAACATCTTAAGCAAGCATCTCCAAGGAGGTGTGGACCCAGGATGATTGGGTATAAGCCGAGGTGCCGAAGATGTTTGAACAGCCTACAAAGGATTCACCACTCCTTGCGAGGAGTTGTATACCCAGCCTATCGTCGGATTGTTACTCAAAACCTCTGGCTAGAGTATATCATGTTTAGAGTGCGAGTCTCTTAAATACATGAGAGTAATTAGAAATCCAAAGGACGAGAAAGACACTACTTGGGCTAGGTGTTACGTAGTCAGCCTAGAGGGGACTGACACCATAGACCGTGTCCTGAACCAAGTGGGTATAAGGTGGTGAAGGGAATGGGGCACGACTCATTAGAGCTGCTCAGAATAATTTCTTCTGAGGTCAAACCGTTGATCTTTCGATTAATTGGGGATCATGATGTATTACTAGGTACCACTCATGATCGTTCTATAATTGGTTGATTATAGACGGCCAACATAAATCGAAAGCCTATTTAGTCACACGCACTACGAGTAATCCGAGGGATTTAAAACGAGTTGAAAATTAGATTTTCCGATCAAGAGAAATAAGTCGAATCTGAGTTAATCAGAGGCGCAATGGAAGCTAAAAATGGCTGAGTCTTTTGAAGGCTTTTGGGCGAATTAAATGGGTTTAATTCGCGGACCGGTTCGGGTTGTTTTTGGCCGACCAAAGAGGGTGTCCAACCCTCTTGGTATGGCCGGCCATTAAAGGAAGAAAAACCAATTTAATTGGTTTAATTAATAAAATAAATCTAGTGTGATTTATTTTATAAATTATGGATAAATAAATTTGTATAAAGAAATTTATATAAATAAATTTGTAGAAATTTATTCTTTTATGGAAGTTAAAATAATCCATGAATTGGTTTATTTTAATTTTATAAAATCAATTATGAATTATTTTTCCATAATAAGAAAGTTTATAAATTTCTTATAAAATTTATTCCATAATTTAAAGAGAAGAAGAATTTGTTTTATTATAAATTAGTTATAATAAGACTCGGCTTAAACGGAATAATTAATAAGAGAATTTATAAGATAAATTTCTTATAACTAATTCCGTTAATTCCGTTAAGAGGGAGACTTAGCAAAGGAGTTGCTACTATATAAAGGAACCAAAGGCAAGCCCTTATTACGATTACTAATTGAGATTAGTAACTTCCTCTCTCCCTCTCTCTTATTCTCTTCTCCCTCTCCTTTCCCTTAGGGCCGGCGCCCTTCTTGGAGAATTAGGGCGGCTCCCACCTTCCTTGCTAGGGCCGGCGCACCCTATCAACACCAAGCAAGGTTGCCGTGAGCTTCAAGAAGAAGGAGAAACGAAACAAGAAGAAGAAGAAGCGGATAGCGACTCCTCTCTTCCCGGAATTCGATTCCGTTTTCTTGGTGGTTAGTTTCCCTTTCCTCTCTTGATCTTTCTTGTTGTGCCTATAGAGAATCTAGTAGTTCTCGTCGGCGCAAAACTCGTGACTTTGCGAAGTCATCCCGAAGAGAACTCGGCGTGGACGCGAATAGAGGCGGAGCTTCCAAGGGACGCTACGGTTGGATCTCGTCCCTTACTTCGAGTTACGAGAGGTATAATGTAAATTAGTTTACTTTTCCGCAAAGTTTTATTTTATGATTATGTCAACACACTATAAGGTTGCATGCTAGATACGAAGTTAAAATAATTTAGGAAATTATTTTATGCAAATTCTTCCGCTGCACGTAAAAATTTAAAATTTTACGAACTCGTATCCTTGTCAACATGCACCCGGTCCCAACAGTGGTATCAGAGCCGGTTAGTGTTCGACATAATCATATAATTGTTTTGCGGAACACTTTGTCATGATCTCAATTTCTGAAAAATTTTCAATTATGGAAACTTTCCAATTATAATAAATTTTAGATTTAGGAATTTCGAAGTTTGGAAATCCTCATGAAATTTCGCAAACTTTTGAAATTTCTAGTTTCTGAAATTTTATATAATTGTGAAAACTTCCCATCTTTGGAAACTTTCCAATTTTGGAAATTTTCTATTTTAGAAATTTTCAATTTTGAAATATGTAAGTTTTCTTTGTACCAGAAACTTACAATTATTCTGAAAACCATTTATGAAATCTCGCAATTTTGGGCACTTTCTTTAAGAAAGTCTAGACAAATTCATGGACAGTTAATTGACAATTAAATTTGAATTGGTCTTTAAATTGACAACAAAATTCTTTATTTTGGATTGAGCCTCGGGGAGCCGTCCAATTTAAAGCTAGTTGTTGTAATTTAATTTCCCAATTTTAAATTGAAATTGTCATGTTTGATTTGGATTGAGCCTCGGGAGCCGTCCAATTGGATTTACAACAAATTATTTTTCTTTGGGTATCTGAGCCTCGGGAGCCACCCTTAGAAAACGATTTGTTGTAATTAATTAAATCCATGAATAAAATATGTTTTAAGAGGTGATGCTCTTACATATTGTTGTCTCCAAAATTAATTAGGAAAATGGTTTCCTATAGAGTTTCTTAAATGAGATTTTCATGAAAATAATATGTGGTTGAATTAAGGGAATTGTCTCTTAATTTAATAAGTTTTGATTTAGAGAAATCAAAGTCTTGAACATATTATTTCCGAAATTGATTATGACAATTTAGGAAATTGTTTCCCAAAACAATTCCTTTAATAAAGTATGAGATTAGAATTAGGAAATCCGGTTCCTAATTCAATTAATGAGACTTGATAACTTAAGTCACATACATACTTTATTAAGGAAATCGTTAGTCATGACATATGTCATGAATGTGCTTAGAAAAGATGAGACCCAAAACCCCTTACAAAATATTAAGGCTAACACCTTCCATTAATATGGTTAGAATCGGAGTTTTGTTTCTCGTTTGGGTTGATGGACACATCCATGCCCAGCTTGAACCTCAACATGTTCAAACCATGGAATTAGTTTATGAATAATATAGTTGGAGTCAGAGGTCAATCCTTAGTTTTGGTTGTTGGACACATCCAAGCCTAACTAAACGGTTGAATGAGCTCCAACCATATTAAAACTATTTCTTGATTAATGGGTCAGCCTTAAGCTTGGAGCATCGATTTGTTGTGCCACAGCCAAGGTCGATGTAAAGAGAGGTGCAGTTGGGTGCTATGTAAAATGTTACATACTTGTTAATGAGTTAACAACCCAATGATTTATGCAAACATTCAATTAGTTGATAGCATAAAGTGATAGTTACATATATGTGATATGTAATCGGTGTAATTACCTACCTTCATAGCTAAGAAAAACTTGATGGCCACAGCATGGTTGTTCTTATCTATGGTTGGATATCAACCTATTTGGAGATGTTCCTACGATCTCCCGAATTGATAAAAAGGGTTATTCAATTTAAAAATAAATAGGATTTTATTATGTATGTTGATACATTCTTTAATCATCTTCTCACATAATCTCAATTTGTATTTCTAGGTTAATCACTCGATCATGTCTTCCTAAACTTGCGTTCCATTTTGGACACCAATAAACTGACTGGGCCAAACTTCATGGACTGGCTTCGAAACCTGAGGACAGTCCTCAAGGCAAAGAAGCTTGCTAATGTCCTTGAAGATCAACTTCCCAACCGTCCTCCCGAAAGTGCAACTCCAGACCAGTTTCCTGAGTTGCTCAACCTGCTGAAGACTTTAAAGCCTTCTGTGAAGCAGGATCTAAAGACGGTACTGTTAGTTGGTTCCTCGAAGAAAGGTTCTAAGAGGAAGGCCAAAGAACAGAATAAGGGAAAGGAGAAAAAGGCCAAAAAGACTGAAAATACCCTAAAAGGCACTTGCCATCACTGTGGCAAGGAGGGTCACTTGCGAAGAAACTGCAAGATTTATCTTGAGTCCTTGAAAGAGAAGGCATCCGATGCCCCATCCTCTTCAAGTATCTTCGTTATTGAATGTCACTCTATTTCCTCAAACACTTGGGTACTTGATACTGGGTGTAGCTCACATATATGTAATGACATACTGGGGCTAAGGAATAGAAGAAGACTCGTCAAAGGAGAAGCGAATTTGCGAGTTGGAAACGGAGCAAAGATTGCTGCTGTTGCCATCGGAACATATTTGCTAAAGCTCCCCACTGGACGTGTCTTAGAATTGGATAATTGTTATTTCGTTCCTTCGTTAATAAAGAACATTGTATCTATTTCATGCTTGAATGAAAAGGTTATCATTTAACTTTTAGTAACAATTGTTGTTACATAACTTTAAATGGCGTTCTTTATGGGAATGGAACTTTGTGCAATGGCATCTACACGTTAGATTTATCCAGTGACGTTTTCAATATCGAAGTTAGCAACAAACGTGCTAGAATAGATAATCGAATAGACTCCTACACTTGGCATTGCCGTCTTGGCCATGTAAGTAAGAAACGCATGACCGAATTACACCGATGTGGAATTCTGGAATCATTTGAACCCGGTTCATTTGATACATGCGAATCATGCTTAAAAGGCAAGATGACCAAATTACCCTTTTCCGGAAAAGGTAATCCAGTGGGAGAATTGCTTGGTCTAATACATACTGATGTATGTGGACCAATGTCAACTCTTGCACAAGGAGGCTATAGCTACTTCATCACCTTTATCGATGATCACTCACGATTCGGGTATGTGTTCTTGATGAAACACAAATCTGAAGCCTTTGAGAAATTCAAAGAGTTCAGAAATGAAGTAGAGAAACAACTTGGCAAAAGTATTAAGATCCTTCGATCCGATCGGGGTGGTGAATACTTAAGTCAAGAGTTTCAAGATTATCTTAGGGACAATGGGATATTGTCCCAATGGACTCCGCCGTATACACCACAGCATAATGGTGTATCTGAGAGGCGCAACCGAACCTTGATGGACATGGTTAGGTCGATGATGAATCATGCAACTCTTCCAAAATCCTTTTGGGGCTATGCACTTAAGACAGCTGTTTACTTGCTAAACAGAGTCCCGACCAAGGTAGTCTCTACTACTCCGTATGAGATATGGAATAGTAAGAAACCTCACTTAACTCACCTTAAGATATGGGGTTGTCCTGCTTATGTGAAGCGGACTGTATCAGACAAATTGGATGCTAAGTCTGATAAATGTCTATTTATTGGATACCCTAAGGAAACGAAGGGTTACCAATTCTATCATCCCTTGGAACAAAAGGTGTTTGTTTCAAGGCATGCTGTATTTCTGGAAAGAGAATTTCTTTTACAAGAAAACAGTGGGAGTGGCATTGAACTTGATGAAGTTCAAGAAACTCCAATAGACATTACAGAGACACCTAGTCTAGACCCACAACCGATAACTCATAGTGATGAGCTATCAGTTGAACCTAAAACAACACCACCTCTTCGTAGGTCTGATAGGACACGCAATATTCCAGAGAGATACGGATTTCTCATAAGTGAATCGAACGACGTGTTACTCATAAGCGATGACGAACCTATCAGTTATGAAGATGTTCTGAAAAGTTCAGAAAGGGACAAATGGCTTGAAGCCATGAAGTCGGAAATGGATTCCATGTACGAAAATCAAGTATGGGACTTGGTTAACCCACCTGAAGGGATTAACCCATAGGGTGCAAGTGGGTTTTCAAGAAGAAAACCGACATGGAAGGTAATGTTGTTACCTTTAAGCTAGATTAGTGGCAAAAGGATATCGTCAAAAGCAAGGAATTGATTATGACGAAACCTATTCGCCAGTAGCTATGCTTAAATCCATTCGGATGCTCCTAGCCATAGCAGCTCATTATGATTATGAGATATGGCAAATGGATGTGAAAACAGCTTTCCTTAATGGAAACCTGCTTGAGGATGTATACATGATACAACCTGAAGGTTTCACATCGGTTGATAAAACCAAAGTATGCAAGCTTCGACGATCCATATATGGATTGAAGCAGCATCTAGGAGCTGGAACATCCGTTTTGATGAGACAATCAAAGAGTTTGATTTCTCACAAAATCCTGACGAACCTTGTGTGTACAAGAAGGTTAGTGGGAGTGCAGTCGTATTCCTAGTATTATATGTCGATGACATATTACTTATAGGAAACGATATATCAGTCTTACAGACAGTTAAAATTTGGTTGTCCAAAACTTCTCCATGAAAGACCTGGGAGAAGCAACCTATATCCTTGGGATTAGAATCTATAGAGATAGATCAAAACGGTTGCTTGGTCTTTCGCAGTCTACATATATAGACCGAGTGCTAAAAAGGTTTAGCATGTCGGAATCCAAGAAAGGTTACCTTCCCATCAGGCATGGGATCAACCTTTCAAAGTCTATGTGTCCGCGCACAGAAGACGAGAGGATTTGCATGAATAAGATTCCCTATGCATCCGCGATAGGATCTATCATGTATGCTATGTTATGCACTAGGCCCGATGTATCATATGCTCTGAGTGTCACGAGCAGATACCAGTCTGATCCAGGGATGGATCATTGGGCGGCTGTCAAGACAATCCTTAAGTACTTAAGAAGAACTAAGGATGTGTTCCTAATAAATGGAGAAGGAGATTTGGTAATACGTGGGTATACAGATGTCAGTTTCCAGACAGATAAGGATGACTCCAAATCGCAGTCTGGATACGTATTTACTTTGAATGGAGGCGCAGTAAGTTGGAAAAGTTCCAAACAAGACACCGTAGCAGATTCTACCACGGAAGCGGAATATATCGCAGCTTCGGAAGCAGCAAAGGAAGCAGTCTGGATCAAGAAGTTTGTCTCCGAACTTGGTGTAGTTCCAACCATTGATGAAGTAGTGTCGGTTTACTGCGACAACAATGGAGCTATTGCACAAGCAAAGGAACCAAGGTCTCATCAGCGATCCAAACACATGCTTCGCCGCTATCATCTGATCAGAGAGATTATAAGTAGGAATGACATACAAATTGAGAGAGTTCCCACTGAAAGGAACATAGCGGATCCTTTAACTAAGGCCTTGCCTCAAAACAAGTTTGAGGGTCATGTTAGAGCCTGTGGTATTGGATACCGTACCGATTGGCATTAGGCCAAGTGGGAGTTTGTTAGTGATATGAGAGAAGTGTCCTAAGGCAATCGCCTTATGGTGTAAACATTTATATTAATAAATGATAATTCACTATTTGAGTATACATGTTTTGTGTATTTGATTGGGATCTTAAACTCATCTACTGAATGTCCGCAATACAACTCACAGCATAAGAGAATTTGTGATGGGATCACAACTAGTGATTATCTCTAATGTGCAATTGTGAAGTATTGAAATTATCCCTAGTCGATGAATTGATAAAAACGGACACTATCAATTCTGTTGAGACTAGCATGGGTTATTCTCTAATCAGCTGATTTTCACTGGCTGGTGACATTGGGATGTCCGGAGATAAACATGGATGCTAGTTAAGGGAACTAGTTCATTGGAGTGACTAGCTGTAAGACTTCATATGGGAATCTACATGTAGATATGTCAATGAAGTTCTTACTGCGGCTTAAGTGCGATGTTCCTTTGACTTGCGGTGTTCAAGTCATCTTGGTCATGGAGACTTATACTTTAACATCTTAAGCAAGCATCTCCAAGGAGGTGTGGACCCAGGATGATTGGGTATAAGCCGAGGTGCCCGAAGATGTTTGAACAGCCTACAAAGGATTCACCACTCCTTGCGAGGAGTTGTATACCCAGGCCTATCGTCGGATTGTTACTCAAAACCTCTGGCTAGAGTATATCATATTTAGAGTGCGAGTCTCTTAAATACATGAGAGTAATTAGAAATCCAAAGGACGAGAAAGACACTACTTGGGCTAGGTGTTACGTAGTCAGCCTAGTGGGGACTGACACCATAGACCGTGTCCTGAACCAAGTGGGTATAAGGTGGTGAAGGGAATGGGGCACGACTCATTAGAGCTGCTCAGAATAATTTCTTCTGAGGTCAAACCGTTGATCTTTCGATTAATTGGGGATCATGATGTATTACTAGGTACCACTCATGATCGTTCTATAATTGGTTGATTATAGACGGCCAACATAAATCGAAAGCCTATTTAGTCACACGCACTACGAGTAATCCGAGGGATTTAAAACGAGTTGAAAATTGGATTTTCCGATCAAGAGAAATAAGTCGAATCTGAGTTAATCAGAGGCGCAATGGAAGCTAAAAATGGCTGAGTCTTTTGAAGGCTTTTTGGGCGAATTAAATGGGTTTAATTCGCGACCGGTTCGGGTTGTTTTTGGCCGACCAAAGAGGGTGTCCACCCTCTTGGTATTGGCCGGCCATTAAAGGAAGAAAAATCAATTTAATTGGTTTAATTAATAAAATAAATCTAGTGTGATTTATTTTATAAATTATGGATAAATAAATTTGTATAAAGAAATTTATATAAATAAATTTGTAGAAATTTATTCTTTTTATGGAAGTTAAAATAATCCATGAATTGGTTTATTTTAATTTTATAAAATCAATTATGAATTTATTTTTCCATAATAAGAAAGTTTATAAATTTCTTATAAAATTTATTCCATAATTTAAAGAGAAGAAGAATTTGTTTTATTATAAATTAGTTATAATAAGACTCGGCTTAAACGGAATAATTAATAAGAGAATTTATAAGATAAATTTCTTATAACTAATTCCGTTAATTCCGTTAAGAGGGAGACTTAGCAAAGGAGTTGCTACTATATAAAGGAACCAAAGGCAAGCCCTTATTACGATTTACTAATTGAGATTAGTAACTTCCTCTCTCCCTCTCTCTTATTCTCTTCTCCCTCTCCTTTCCCTTAGGGTCGGCGCCCTTCTTGGAGAATTAGGGTCGGCTCCCACCTTCCTTGCTAGGGCCGGCGCACCCTATCAACACCAAGCAAGGTTGCCGTGAGCTTCAAGAAGAAGGAGAAACGAAACAAGAAGAAGAAGAAGCGGATAGCGACTCCTCTCTTCCCGGAATTCGATTCCGTTTTCTTGGTGGTTAGTTTCCCTTTCCTCTCTTGATCTTTCTTGTTGTGCCTATAGAGAATCTAGTAGTTCTCGTCGGCGCAAAACTCGTGACTTTGCGAAGTCATCCCGAAGAGAACTCGGCGTGGACGCGAATAGAGGCGGAGCTTCCAAGGGACGCTACGGTTGGATCTCGTCCCTTACTTCGAGTTACGAGAGGTATAATGTAAATTAGTTTACTTTTTCGCAAAGTTTTATTTTATGATTATGTCAACACACTATAAGGTTGCATGCTAGATACGAAGTTAAAATAATTTAGGAAATTATTTTATGCAAATTCTTCCGCTGCACGTAAAAATTTTAAATTTTACGAACTCGTATCCTTGTCAACATGCACCCGGTCCCAACACCCGGGACCTCCCGGGCGCCTAGCCCAGTGTGGTTTCGAAGCGGTCTTGCTTTCTTGCAGTTTTGGCCTTGACTTTGGGCGCCCGGGACCTCCCGGGCGCCTTGCCCAGTTGCCTACCCCTTTCCTTTGGGGCGTTCTGAGCCGCAAAAACACACTCCTTCGGTCCCTGCAACCAAGGTTAGTTCCAAAACAAACAAAGCAAGAGTATTAGTCAATATTTACAGCCGTAGCTATCTTGGTTTTGACTTCGGGTCTCCCAAATGGAACCCTAGGTCGAACCGACGCTTACTGTTCCCTCAACGAGGAACGCGTCCTCACCGACTCCTCTCAGGAGAGTTTACCTTTTGCCAACCAGCTCCTCCTGTTGGATATTTGCCCAATCCACCTGACCAGGTCTTCGTGCCCAACTTCCGGTCAGGTCTTCGGTGCCTAGCCCCTTGCCAGGACTTTGTGCCCAATCCTTGACCAGGACTTCTTTGCCCGACTTCCGGTCAGGTCTTCTTGCTCAGTCCTTGACCAGGACTTCTTTGCCTGACTTCTGGTCAAGTCTTCTTGCCCAATCCTTGACCAGGACTTCTTTGCCCAGCCCTTTGCCAAGACTTCTTGCCTAGTGCACCTAGGACTTCTTCCTGCACACTCAGTGAACAAGTTAGACAACAATAAAATCTTAACTTCTGAACCCTTTTCCATTATCAAAACCCAGGTTTGACTTAGGTGCTGCCTGCACCAACAATCTCCCCCTTTTTAATTTGATTTATGGCAACCTGGTTCAAAAAGTTAAGTTAAACAAAAAATAGATAAAATACCAGTTTTAATTTCCTCCCCCTGGAAGAAATCTCCCCCTGAGTTTTTCAAAAATTCGTGGGGTTTTTGAAAAAGTTTCTAAGTCTTTGATTCTAAATTTGAAAAGTTTTTCAGGTTTTCAATACTTAGAGAATTTTCAAAAAGGAATTTTTAAGTTAGAAAAAATTTCTAGAATATTTTGAGTTGGGCACTTAGAAAATTTTTTAACACACTTAACTTTAGCACTTAGAAAATTTTCGAGAGAATTTTATGCTTAGAAAAATTTTCCACCAGAATAATTTTAGAGAAAGTACTTAAAATAATTTCGAAAACACTTTTAAGTTAAGTACTTAGTAGAATTTTCAAAACACTTAGTTTTTGCACTTTAGACAAATTTAATTTTCAAAACACTTAGTTTTTACACTTTAGACAAAATTTCTAAACTGCTTTTGAATTTTTAACACTTAGAAAATTTTCAAGCAGTTTTAATACTTTGGAAAAATTTTCAAGCAAAATTTTGAATTTATAACTTAGAAAAAATTTTCAGAAAAAATTTTTAGTGTAAGTACTTAGAATATTTTTGAAAACAAGAAAATTAACTTTCAAAATGAACTTATGTACTTAGAGAACTTTACTTTTTGAAAAAGGAGATAAAAGTTTTGAAAAAAATAAAAAATTTTAAATTTTGGAAACCTTCTTTTCTCTCCTTTCCAATCTCTCCCCCTTTGCCATATATCAAAAAAAATATAGCAAAAAACTGAGTAATAAAAGTAAGGTGTTGTGCTGAATCATAAAAGTAAGATGCTGTACTGAACCAATTCTAAGTATAAACTGGACCAAATCAATTAAAATTTTCTCTTTTGGGTCCTGTCTGTTGGTGCAGGAAGCACCATATCGAACCTTGTTTTGATATTGGCAAAGGATTCAAAGTTAAGTACTATTTGTTATCTAATGTGTTTACTAAGTGTGCAGAAAGAAGTCCTGGCAAAGGACTGCCAGGCACCTAGCGAAGGGCTGCTAGGAGTTAAAGTCCTGGCGAAGGAATGCCAGGCACCTAGCGAAGGGTTGCTAGGAGTTGAAGACCTGGCGATGGACTGCTAGGCACCTAGCGAAGGGCTGCTAGGAGTTGAAGACCTGGCGAAGGACTGCTAGGCACCTGGCGAAGGACTGCCAGGAATCGAAGACCTGGCGAAGGGCTGCTGGGCACCAGGCGAAGGACTGCTAGGAGTCTAAGACCTAGCGAAGGGCTGCTAGGCACCTGGCGAAGGACTGCTTGGTACCGAAGACCTGACGAAGGACTGCTAGTCACCTGAAGAAGGATTGCTGGGCAAAAGTCCAACCGGAGGAGCCGGTTGGCAAAAGGTAAACTCTCCTGAGAGGAGTCGGTGAGGACATGTTCCCCGTGGAGGGAACAGTAAGCGTCGGTTCGACCTAGGGTTCCATTTGCGAGACCCAAAGTCAGAACCAAGACAACTAAGGTTGTATAAACCTAATATTTTATTGCCTTATTATGTTTGGTACTAACCCTAGATGCAGGACCGAAGGAACGAGTTTCTGCAGCTCAGAACACCCCAAAGGAGAGGGGCAGCAGCTGAGCTAGGCGCCCGGGAGGTCCCGGGCGCCCAAGGTCAAAGCCAAACCAGCAGTTGATCAAGAAGTGCTTCGGAAGTTCACTGGGCCAGGCGTCCTCAAGCTCCCGGGCACCCTCATGGTCCTAGGCGCCCTGGATGCCTCGGGCGCTCTGGGTCCAAGCCAACGAAGCGATCGAATTCAAGTCAGCCGAGAAGCCTGTTGAACAAGTCAAGTAGGGCGCCCCCTGTGTCCCGGGCGCCCTCGTCAAACTCCGAGCCCGATCCTGGAGGGATAAGGGCTGACCGAGTTCCAGATAGGGGTTTGCGGATCAAGAGGCGCGTGGAGGGCACCCCCAACGTCCAGGGCGGCCCCAGGTGCACTATAAAAGGGGTTCGACCCCCAAGGCTTGAGGACACACTTTTCCAACGCCACAACGCTCTTCGCTCAAGCGCTCTGCTCCGGAAACTTCTGATCTCGAGGTTCTAGCGCCGACGATGACCCTACGCACCGAAGTACGATCCACACCGGGCGTCGGTAACGAAGAGTTAAATTATTCCTTTTACTGCAATACTACTGTACAATTCTCTGTAAAACTTTGCGCATTATAGAATTGCCCACAATAAACGGTCAAGGACCATGGGCCTTGGAGTTGGAGCCGACCGCGACTCCGAACCAAGTAAAAACAATTGTGTTCCGTGTGTTTTTGTCTTAAATTTTCGCTGCACATTCTCTATTATAATCCGAAACGGTTTCACGATATTCACCCCCCCCATCGATCGTGTTTTCTCGATCCAACAAGTGGTATCAAAGCGGGGTAGCTCAAATTTGGTGCAACCACCAATTTCGGATTTACGAAATTTTTCATTTTATTTCTTTTCTTTTTCGTTAATCGAGGTTGGTGCAACACCACTCAATCTTTTATGTCTTTTTTAATTTTGAATTCTTATTTTTTCACCATAAGTCAGAATTGATAAAACGATCAATCTTTAAAAATTTGTCATAAATTTTTTTATTATTATTTTAATATTTTTTCCTCGAAATTCGTGCTACCTTAATTCGAGCAAATTCTTTCCCAAACATTGAATTTCTGTTATTTTTCATTAATCAGAATATTCATTTTCTAAAAATTTGCCTCAAACTTTTTATTAGTTTTTATTTTACCTCGAAATTCGTGTAATATTTTTATTGGGCTATTTTTCCCTCTCCCGCACTACTAATCTAAGACCAAGTCTTGGTATATTTCTGTTATTTCTCTTGTGTGCAAGGTTTAAACTAAATGGCCAACCAAGAGTGGAACAGTGCCCGTCCATCGCTCTTCTCTGGCAAAAATTTCAATTCCTGGAGAAGTCTAATGGAATCCCACTTGAAGGCCAATCTGGATTTATGGTTGATAATCCAAACGGGGTTCACATTCCCCACAGAAGATGGAACATCGATCGCCTGGGACAAATTGGACCAACCAACTCTAAGGAAGATCGAGACTGATGCTAAGGCAACAGTAATCTTACAGTGTGGCTTGACCAAAGAAGAATTGAAGCGGGTCGGATCCTTCACTTGTGCCAAGGAGATGTGGGAAAAGCTAATCAATCTACACGAAGAGTCAGCACCCGACTTCAAAATTGACTCCGGATCAGAAGATGAGATAGAATCCATACCTGACTGCGAATTCGAGCCAGAGTCAAAAGACAAAGTGACAGAGACAAAAATGGTAACCAATTTTGAATTTTTTTTCCAGAATTACAGTTAAATAATCAGACTGATACTATAATGGTTGAGGAAGGTATAATTTCAAGTGCAGGGAAAACTCCAAAGAAGAAGCTTCAACCTGTACCCAAGTCCGACTCAGACTCGGAATCAGAAGACAATGAAGGAGATCAACCCAAACTGGTCCGATTAACTCGTGATCATTACAAGAGTACTGGACAAACGATCGGGAAAGGTAAGTTCTCAATACTTGAAAATCCAATACTTATCTCAAATAACATAATTGATTCATATAAATTAGTTAAGGTTAATATGTTAGAAAACCTAATTCACAACCTTGCTGATTTTAAAAAACCATATTATTATTTCAATTATGATATAACTTAGATCATTTTTTGTCATGTTTGCTTGTTTTTTTTCTTAGAATTAGGACTGGTTAGACTAAGGACTAAACCAATTAACTGAAATTTGAACAACATAGTATTGGGTGGCGGTGAGATGATAGTACGTTGGGGAAGCCTTTTCTAATAAGGTCAAGTATACACTACTTGGTCTCTTTAGACTGGTGAAACTGGTCGAAGCTACCGATCCAAGACCCAAGCTAGTTAGACCAGAATTTCTCAAAAAGTAACCTTGAAAATGAAATTTCACTGAAAGGCTTTGTCAAGGAAAGGGTTGATGATCCAATAAGGCTACGGCCAAAGAAGGCCTTGTGCCTCGCCAAGACCTAGAAGCCAATTTTTTAAATTCAAATTTAGTTTACTCTTTGTCAAATTTGAATCTAACACAAATTTTCAGTTAATCTTAGATTCAAATATTCTTTTTCAAAATAAATTCAAAACTAATTGTTTTCAAAATTAATTTAACCTTTTAAAATTAACCATGTTTTTTTTTCAAACTTAAAATTTTCATTTTTGTTAAAACATCTCACAAAACAGATAAGGTAACATGTTTTGTCATGTAGAACTGGGTGAGATGTCTAGGACCTAATTATATAGTTCAATGCTTTTTCAAAATCAACTCAATTTTTTCCTAAAATTAATTCTAAATTAACTCTATATGTTTTCCACTCAACATTTTTCAAAAATTGAATTTCATTTGTTTTCAAAATTAACTCATCAAACTAAGTCTTGATTGAATTAATACTAAGACCTAGGACTTGATTGGGTCAATTATTGGTAAAACCAAGTCAACACAGTCAAACCTAGTCAATACTGAAGACCCTTCAAGCACTTAGACAAAGTCAGACGAGACGGATACAAGGGGGAGTTTGAGCCAAAAGAAGAATTTTTGAGATGTTTTTTTGGTAATTATTTGTTTTGTATAATTCCTTTAATCTGAACTAAACCCTAAGACTCAGAAGAGGATTAACTTGTGATCAACAAGCCTCCTAGGACTGTGTCAGGTTTAGGGGGAGTTCAAATTAAAAGAAGAAGTTTTATGTTTTCAAACTATCACTCATGTTTTTCAAAAACTATGTTATCATTTCAAAATATGTCTATCAAAAACTCAGTTTTTCGAAATGTTAATACGTCAAAATTCATTTTAAGAATTGTGCTTAATTCCCTTTTGATTTTGACAAACCCTAAAGACACAAGGAAGTCTACTTCATGATCTACAAAGACTCCTAGGAAGTGTCAAATTTAGGGGGAGTCTAAATCGAAAGAAATTATTTCTGACAATTATTTTTCAAAATTATTAGATAATTCTTAAAATTTGAATCAAACCTTAAGACTCAGAGGAAGATCGCTTGTAGTCAATAAGCTTCCTAGGACTGGACCAAGCTTAGGGGGAGATTAAATTAAAAGAATTATTGAGCATTTTCAAAATTATATGTTTTCATGCACTGCACTCTTAAAATCCTTTTGAAAACATAAATAATTTTTTCTTTCAAAATAATATCCTTTTAAATTATTTTTGCTTATATATATACCATCACTTTCAAAATTTTACTTTACCTTGGAATACTTTTAAAATCCTTTTAGAATACTTTTGAAAATAATACTTACTTGACTTTGAAAAATTTTCCAGGACACTTAGGGAAATGTCCTTGTAGTTAACAAGGTTTCCTAGGATTGTGTCAGACTGGAAAAGAAACCGAGTCAAGTATTATATTTTCAAAATAAAAATAAAATTGTTTTTAAATAATATCTTTCAAAAGTACTTCTATTTTTCAAAATATAATGTTTCCAAAAAAAAGGGTACTAATACTTTTCAAGGCAATAATGTTCTAAGCACGTGAATTTTCTCAAAGACTTGCCTACAAATACAAAATATTTTTTTAATACTTTTTAAAGTGGAGTTTTATTGGTGCAATTTAAAGCTTTTTACAATGCCTTCAAGAGTCATACTAAGTATTTTTATGTTTTCAAAACTCATAGGCTCTGATACATAATTTTCAAAATATATTTCTTTGTTGATATATAGCCAAGTGGAGAGCAAGAAAGAGAGAAAGGAATTTTTCTATATTTTACTTTTATCTCTTTTTCAAAAAAAAAAGCAAAAGTTTTTAAGTACTTCAAATTGTTTTTAAGTGTTAAGTGCTGTTAAAATTTCAAACTACTTCAAGTGCTTTCAAGTATTTCTAGTGCTTCAAAATTTTCTAAGTATTTCTAAGTGTTTCAAATTTCTTAAGTGCATGTTTTTTTCCTAAGTAAAATTTTTCTTAGTAAACAAAATTTGTCTGAGCAAAAACATTTTGAAAATTTTGGCAAATGTTTCTAAGTAAAGTTTTTTTTGGTGAAAAACTTGTCTAGAAATTTCTTAAAGATTTTGTTTTTCAAAATACAAAAGCAGTTCCAAGCAAATTCTTCTATGTGTGCAAATTATTTTAAAACAAATTTTTCCCAATTCTCAAAGTTGAAATTTTTTAGGGAAATTTGGCTTCA
Organism: Boesenbergia rotunda; assembly: GCA_024364735.1. Classification (NCBI taxonomy): domain Eukaryota; kingdom Viridiplantae; phylum Streptophyta; class Magnoliopsida; order Zingiberales; family Zingiberaceae; genus Boesenbergia; species Boesenbergia rotunda. The sequence goes on along the minus strand of JAGFNQ010001293.1, from coordinate 51,337 downwards.
CAATTTCGCCTAAGTAAATTTTTAGTAGAATTCTTTTTGCAAAGCCTTGTAAGTAATAGTTTTTTTACAAAACTTAGGCTTGCTTTTCAACATGGTAAATTGTCTAAGTGTAAAAAAGTGTTTGGTGCAAAGGCTTTTACTCATTTTTTTTAAAAACACTTTGTGGGGGAGTATGAGAAAAAAATTTTATTTTTTCTGTTCAAAATTACATTGGTCTTAGACTTTATACTGTTCAAATTTGCTATATTTAATTGGTCATAACCTTATTGCTTAATCTGTTATAAATTTTACTTAACTTTGAATTGTGTTGCCATAAATCAAAAAGGGGGAGATTGTTGGTGCAGGAAGCACTATATCGAACCTTGTTTTAATATTGGCAAAGGATTCAAAGTTAAGTACTATTTGTTATCTAATGTGTTTACTAAGTGTGCAGAAAGAAGTCCTGGCGAAGGACTGTCAGGCACCTAGCGAAGGGCTGGTAGGAGTTGAAGTCCTGGCGAAGGAATGACAGGCACCTAGCGAAGGGCTGCTAGGAGTTGAAGACCTGGCGATGGACTGCTAGGCACCTAGCGAAGGGCTGCTAGGAGTTGAAGACCTGGCGAAGGACTGCTAGGCACCTGGCGAAGGACTACCAGGAATCGAAGACCTGGCGAAGGGCTGCTGGGCACCAGGCGAAGGACTGCTAGGAGTCTAAGACCTGGCAAAGGGCTGCTAGGCACCTGGCGAAGGACTGCTTGGTACCGAAGACCTGGCGAAGGACTGCTAGGCACCTAGCGAAGGACTGTTGGGCAAAAGTCCAACCGGAGGAGCCGGTTGGCAAAAGGTAAACTCTCCTGAGATGAGTAGGTGAGGACGCGTTCCCCGTCGAGGGAACAGTAGGCGTCGGTTCGACCTACTGTTCCATTTGGGAGACCCAAAGTCAGAACCAAGACAGCTAAGGCTGTATAAACCTAATATTTTATTGCCTTATTATGTTTGGTACTAACCCTGGATGCAAGACCGAAGGAACGAGTTTCTGTAGCTCAGAACGCACTAAAGGAGAGGGGCAGCAGCTGGGCTAGGCACCCGGGAGGTCCCGGGCGCCCAAGGTCAAAGCCAAACGAGCAGTTGTGCAAGAAGTGCTTCGGAAGTTCACTGGGCCAAGCGCCCTCAAGCTCCCGGGCGCCCTCATGGTCCCGGGCGCCCTAGATGCCTCGGGTGCCCTGGGTCCAAGCCAACGAAGAGATCGAATTCAAGTCAGCCGAGAAGCCTGTTGAACAAGTCAAGGAGGGCGCCCCCCTGTGTCCCGGGCGCCCCCATCAAACTTCGAGCCCGATCCTGGAGGGATAAGGGCTGACCGAGTTCCGGATAGGGGTTTGCGGATCAAGAGGCACGTGGAGGGCACCCCCAACGTCCAGGGCGCCCCCAGGTGCACTATAAAATGGGTTCGACCCCCAAGGCTTCAGGACACACTTTTCCAATGCCACAATGCTCTTCGCTCAAGTGCTCTGCTCCGGAAACTTCTGATCTCGAGGTTCTAGCGCCGACGACGACCCTACACAACGAAGTACGATCCACACCGGGCGTCGGTAACGAAGAGTTAAATTATTCCTTTTACTGCAATACTACTGTATAATTCTCTGTAAAACTTTGCGCATTATAGAATTTCCTGCAGTAAACGGTCAAGGACCGTGGGCCTTGGAGTAGGAGCCGACCGCGACTCCGAACTAAGTAAAAATAATTGTGTTCCGTGTGTTTTTGTCTTAAATTTCCGCTGCGCATTCTTTATTCTAATCCGAAACGGTTTCACGATATTCACCCCCCCCCTCTATCGTGTTTTCTCGATCCAACACTGTCTAACCCAGTTAGCTACTTACTAACTGCTATAAACAGTAGCTTTCGCTAGGGTTAGTCAAGTTAAGTGATCTGATCAAGTTAGATTTTCTATGCTTGACACTTAACCTGATTACTATTTAATTGATATTTATTGCCCCAATTATTGCAGATGCACTGACTTAAAGCATCTTGAATCAAGGCATAGACCTAAGCATCTCAACCCAGTCTATATTATCAATCAAAAGTACCCTAAGGTGCTTGTGAGATGCTGGCTTCTAGATCTATAGGTGCATGCAGTTCTAGGGTTAGGGCCTATGCTAAGTCCATTTGCGAAAAAGTCCTAGTTTTGAAGGGGGTAAGTTTTGAAAAAACTAAGTCGGAAAATCATTTAAGAAAAATGTTTTTCAAATAACATAAGATAATAAATAAAACAGTTAAAAATCCATAAATAGAGCAGTCCTATTCTACCAAGCATAACCCTAACTTAGTAGTTGGTAAAAGGCAGATAACTCCAAGTAAACAGCTAGCAACTAGATATGATAAGTGCCTAAAAAGTCAACTGGTCGAAAGCAAGGACCAGCATAGTCAAACATGAGTCAAGTACGAGTCAATAGTACAATAAGGCAACTGAAATCATCTAGAGTCTAAGAGGAGGGGTCCGGAGGAAAGAATGGACTGGGCTGTCAAGATTGGAATAAGGACATCATCTTGTCATGTCGGGCCTGATTTGCCTCATGTTCGGCTCGAAGGGCATCCATGTAATCAATGTGATGTGCCTCTCTCACCTGGCGATCGGCTAGAATAGCTTCCATGTGCTCGTTATGGTAGGCTCGGTTTACATCGTGCTCTGCTTGAATCGCGTCAACTAACTCAATGTAGTGGGCTTCCTCTTCCTCTCGGAGGCTATGGACCTCTGTCTGAAGTAGTGTCAGTCTCTCGTCGATCGTCGGAGGTGGGGGCTCGTCCATGTGCTCTCGAATCTCGGTAGCGAGATCTGCGACGTCGACCTCTACCTCCTCATCGGAATCGATCTGGGCTCTGGCTCTCTGGCGTCTCCATGATAGACCCCCGGTAACCGAGACCTCTATACCCGCTAGGGAAAAATTTCTATACCCAATTTCATCAAATTCAGTCAACGTGGTCATCTCTCCATCGGTAATATCGCGACCGTGATGATGAAGAAGAGAAGTGATGATGTGGCAGTAAGGGGTGCGTACCCGACCCTAAGTAGTAACACTGGACGCATGTAGAATGGTGTGGAATATGTGAAGTCCAATGTCTATGTCTAAGTGATGGATCAAAGCATACAGCAAGAAGGTATGGAATGGTCGCATGGTCACGACATCCCTAGTGGTCAAAGGAAGAATGCAACGGACCAAAACTCTATAAAGAGCGTAGTCCTGGACTTGGAGATCTACTGACTGAAACCATCTAACCAAAGGGTTTCGGACATTTCTATAGAAATATGAATAAAGGGTGTCCAGATCAATATGGGAGTAGGGAGGAGCAAAGGGAGGATCTCTAGGAGGGTAACAGCAGAAGGTGGACTGGGAAAGTCGTAGTCCAAGGAATCTGTTAAATAACGAGGGCGTGATAGTCAAGGGCATTCCTTGTACTCTGGTGATATAGCTAAGGTCATCTTGTCTACCTAGGTTGTTGTAAAACTCTACACATAGGGTCATATTCACAGGATGGGTGCAGAAAACAAGTCGTTCAAGTTGATAGAAATCGATGACGTCCATAGCTACTGGACAGGACTGAGTGAAAAACTGCCTATTTAAGAAGCTTGTCTTGATAGGTTTATAGGTCGTCCTAGCAAACTTATTGAATAGTTCTAGGGTCGGAATCCTAGGGTCAGGGCTAGGCTCGGTCCCGAGGTTGGATTGAGTAGCACGACGTTTTCTAAAATTATAAGAAACATGCATTTAAGGAGCGAAATAAAAAAATAATTTTAAATGTATAAAAATGATACCGAGGAGCCATGGTCGAAGTTGGATGTTTGAGGACTCGAGAAAGACTTTCAGGCGCCTTGGTAGGAGAAGAGTTAGGGATGAAGGAAGTTTTGGGGTGGCAAATGAGGGGAGTTTTGGTGGCTTTATATAGAGGTTGGTCGGGCGCCCAGGAGGCCTCGGGCACCTGGTTCAGGTGCAAGCTGCCTTTGGCAGCTTTTTCTGCCTTGACGTTGTCCTTGGGGGCACCCGTGAGGACCCGGGCGCCTGCAGTCAGCTGTCATTCGTGGCAGCTTTTGCTGCCTTGAATTGATATAAAGGCCTAAGCGCACGATAGGTCACGGGCACCCAGGTTAGCTGGGTAGAGTTGACAGCTTTTGCTATCTTGGTTGAAGAGAAAGTGGAGGGCGCCCGAAGGGTCATGGGCGCCCGTGCTGACCATTGATTGACTATTGACCAGTTTGACTGTTTGACCAGGTTTGACTATTTTGACTTGGTTTGACTCTATTGACCAACCAACAATCAAGTCAATTCAGTTCTAAATTCAATGTTTTTACTTGACAAAATTACAGAAACCAGATTTTGAGTTATGTTAAGCCCTAACCATCTCACCCAGTATATATTTATCAATCACGTTAACCTTATGGGTTTTTGTGAGACAGGTTTTAGTAGAAGTAAAGATTTTATTTTGAGAAACATGATTAATTTTGAAAAGTTAGATTAATTTTGAAAAACCAATTAATTATGCATTAAATTTATTTTTGAAAAAAATGGTTGAATCTAAGATTAATTGAAATCTGTGTTAGATTCAAATCTGACAATAGTAAAGTGAATTTGGTTTTCAATAATCGGCTTCCAGGTCTTGGCGAGGCACTAGGCCTTCTTTGGTCGTAGCCTTATTGGATCATCAACCCTTTCCTTGACAAAGTCTTTTATTGAAAATCCATCTTCAAGTTACTCCTTGAAAGATTTTGGTCTAACTAGTTTGGGTCTTGGATCGGTAGCTTCGGCTAGTTCCACCAAAATGACTTCCCTAACATACTATCATCTCACCTCCACCCAATACTATGTTGTTCAAATTTCAGTTAATCATTTTAGTCCTTAATCTAACCAGTCCTAGGTCTAAGCATGATAATTTGCAGAAAATAAATAAACAAGCAAGCATGCAATTTTAAAATAAGAAAAGAATTTATCTAACTATAAAAATTGTTTTTAAGTTGGCTCCCCCTAGACTAAAGCTACGGTAATGATTAGGCAAGATATGAATCTTGTCCTTGGGGATCCAATACTAGTTTGGTCCAGCTTGGTTGTTCAGGCAAAGTTTGGGTACCCATGCCTGAACTTTGGGTTTAGATTGGTTCAATACAGCATAGTATGACCTTTGTCTAGACTTGGTTCAATACCCTAACCCGGATCGATTTAGAACAAACTTATTTTTCCAAGGATCATGTCAAGACCCTTGGAACCCGAAGTGAATCGTTCCAAAGCTGCTCTAAGGTCCTTGACTTGAGTTTTCAAGGAGGAGTTCTCTTTCTCAAGCTTTTTAACTTGAGTAGAGGTTCCTTCTTGAACCTTCTCCGTCAAAGATCTAGAGTCAGCGCCCTCTTTCAGGAGTTTTACTTCCTGTCGGAGGGACTCGACTCGGATTTTGGCTTTCGCCAAGTTACTAGATAGGTAAGCAATTAATTCTGCTAATTCAATTTTAGAATAACAACTTACAATTATTTTGTCGTCCTCCGAAATGGTGAGCTTTCCGTCGTCTGGCTCCGATTCTGATCCGGTGTCGATGTCTTCAGAAGCAGTCAAGGCGAGCAGGTTCGATTGTGGGGCCTCTTCTTCTTCGGAGGAGGAAGACTCGTCCCACGTAGCTTGAAGGGCCTTCTTCCTTCTTGTCTTCTTGGCTTCTTTTAGATTAGGGCACTCCGATTTGTAGTGTCCCTTCTTGTTGCATTCGTAGCAGGTCACATTTGATTTGGTCTTAGGCGTTGAGGGTTCAGCTGGATCTTCCTTCTTTCGGCTGGCATTTCTTCTGTTGGTCTGATGCTTCAGCTTCTTGTAGTAGTCCCGGGCTTGCCGAACCAGCTTGGGTCGATCCCCTTCGCTGTCTTCTGAGTCTGAGTCAGACTCGGGTGCAGGTTGAAGCTTTTTCTTGGCCACCTTTCCTTGGGTTTTTCCTGCAAGAAAAGCAATACCTTTCTCAGCTAAAGTGCAGTTAGTCTGCTCATGTAGTTCTAGTTCAGAAAATAATTTAATTTTGGAAAGGTCCCTAGAAACTTTGTAAGCATCTACCATAGATGCCCACAAAGTGTTTCTTGGGAAGGCGTTTAGGGTATGCCTGATAAGGTCACGGTTTTCTACCTTGTGACCGATTGTGTGCAGGTCATTCATCAGCTCCTGGATCCTGGCGTGGAGTTGGGCTGTTGACTCGCCTTCGTTCATTTTGATGGTGTATAATTTGTTCAGTAGTAGGTCCCTTTTGCTGATTCTGGTGTCGGAGGTACCCTCGTGCAATTCGATCATCTTACTCCAGAGTTCCTTCGCACTGTTGAAGGGTCCCACCCGGTTCAGTTCTTCTTTAGTTAATCCGCATTGGAGTGTCTGGGTTGCCTTTGCATCAGCCTCGATCTTCTTCTTCAGCGAGACATCCCATTCTGTGTAATGTTGTGCCACTCCTTCAGCATTCTTGGGGATTTCCAAACTAGATTGGATTATGATCCACATATCCACTTGAGTTTTCAGGTGGACCTCCATCCGACTCTTCCAGTAGGAGAAGTCTTCTCCACTGAAGAGTGGTGGTCTGGCTGTGCTGAAACCCTCTTGCATGGCCATTTAAGATTTCTGAAATAACAACAAAAAAAGGAGAAATTTTGTCCCAAGACTTGGTCTTGGATTAGTAGTGCGGGATTAAGATAATTAAAAAAACGATCGAGTGGTGTTGCACCAACCTCGATTAATGAGAAAAATTCGAAAGAAAAAAATTTCATAAAATCCGAAAAACTCCCAAATTGGTGGTTGCACCAAATTTGAGCCACCCGCTCTAATACCACTTGTTGGATCGAGATAAACGATAGAGGGGGGGTGAATATCGTTAAAACTTTTTAGATTAAGGAAAGAGAAAATGCGCAGCGAAAATAATCAATCACACAGGAACACAAGTGGTTTTTACTTGGTTCAGAGTCGCGGTCGGCTCCTACTCCAAGGCCCACGGTCCTTGACCGTTTACTTTGGGCAATACTATAATCGTGCAAAGAGATTTACAAGATAAGTATAATATTATATCAAGAAACTGAAATTACTACACTTTTAATTACCGACGCCCGATGTGTATCGTATTTCGGAGCAGAGGGTCGTCGACGGCGCTGAGATCTAGAAGTCAGAGTTTGCCAGGGCGTAGCACTTGAATGAAAAGCTTTGGAGCGTTAGAAAGCAGTGATGTTGAAGTCTTGGGGTCGAGCACCCTTTTATAGTGCTCCTGGGGGCGCCTGATTCGCTGGGGGCGCCTAACACGTGCCTTCAGCTGCGAGAACCTTCATCCGCAGCTCGGTCAGCGCTTATCCCCTCCGATTCGGCCCCTGGTCTGACTAGGGATCCCGGGACCTCTCGGGCGCTTAGGTTGACCTCGTCCAATGGCTTCATGGCAGATTTGCTTCGATGGTCGTTTTAGCTTTGACCTTGGGCACCCGGGACCTCCTGGGCGCCTAGCCCAGTGTGATTTCGAAGCAGTCTTGCTTTCTTGCAGTTTTGGCCTTGACCTTAGGCACCCGGGACCTCCTGGGCGCCTAGCCCAGTTGCCTACCCCTTTCCTTTGGGGCGTTCTGAGCTGCAGAAACACACTCCTTCGGTCTCTGCAACCAAGGTTAGTTCCAAAACAAACAAAGCAATAGTATTAGTCAATATTTACAATCGTAGCTGTCTTGGTTCTGACTTCGGGTCTCCCAAATGAAATCCTAGGTCGAATCGACGCCTACTGTTCCCTCGACGGGGAATGCGTCCTCACCTACTCCTCTCAGGAGAGTTTACCTTTTGCCAATCGGCTCCTCCGGTTGGACTTTTGCCCAATCCACCTGACCAGGTCTTCGTGCCCAACTTCCGATCAGGTCTTCGGTGCCCAGCCCCTTGCCAGGACTTCGTGCCCAGTCCTTGACCATGACTTCTTTGCCCGACATCCGGTCAGGTCTTCTTGCCCAGTCCTTGACCAGGACTTCTTTGCCCAGCCCTTTGCCAGGACTTCTTGCTTAGTGCACCTAGGACTTCTTCCTGCACACTCAGTAAACAAGTTAGACAACAATAATATCTTAACTTCTGAACCCTTTGTCATATCAAAACCCAGGTTTGACTTAGGTGCTGCCTGCATCAACACCCTTGCCTAACCCCGGTCAACCGTGACTTGTAAGAACTTCCTCACCAAGTGTCTATTCAAACCTTTGATAGACTTGGACTTTCCCTTGCCTAGTTCCCAACTAGGACTTAACCTAGTTCCCAACCATGTTTGCCTAACCCTCGAGTTAGGTTCAGTCTCTCGGTAGACTTCCACCTTGCCAACGTGTGATCTCCCTGATCCACATGGACTTTACCTAGTCCCACTAGGAGTGCCTAATCCCATTAGAACATTTCCCGTGACAGCGTGCGATCTCCCCGATCCACCTGGAATTCACCTAGTGCCACTAGGTGTGCCTAGTCCCACTAGGACTTTTTCTGTGTCAACGTACGATCTCCCCGATCCACCTGAACTTCACCTAGTCCCATTTGACTCACATAAAGTGTTGGTGCAATCGACCCAAGTGTGATCGAGTAGATCATGGGTTTTGATGTGTATGTCAATATGATTAAGTTAGGTTTTCATGTTGATTTGATATGTGTGCTTGAGTCATGCAGGACTTGATGAATCACACATGGAGTAACGGAGTGAAGCATCAGAGGGACGAGAGCCAAGGAAGAGGACTTCAAGGGTGAGCCAAGGAAGTAGACTTCAGAGGCACACGCGAAGGATGGCATAGAGGCAAGCCGCGGGCTTGTGTACGCATCCGAGGGACGAGAGCCGAAAGAAGAAAATTTCAAGGGGCAAGCCAAGGAAGTGGACTTCAAGGCATAAACGAAGGGTGGACTCCGGTGAGGTTAAGAGTGCATTTGTAAGTTGAGCAGTCGACTGGCAAGGGGACCAGTCGACCGATACTACTGAGGGTGCACTGTAGCAGTCGACTGGTATGGGCACCAGTCGACTCATCCTTCTGTGAGTTTTGAACAACCTGGAGCAGTCGACTGGTCCAGGGATCAGTCGACTGGTATGTTCGAAAAAGAGTCGTTAGGCTAGCCGTTGGCTGAGGGATCAGTCGACTAGCCCTGGGGGCAGTCGACTGATGTCGAGTTAAGCTATTTGTTTAACAACTCTCTCCTCTATTTAAGAGGAGGCTTTTGGGCATGAATAGATTACGATTCTTGATTGCTAAATCTTATTCTAAGTGCCCAAAGCCTATTCTCTTCCTCATATTATAAATTTCATCTTGTAAAAGAGGATGAGAGCATCTTGTGAGGGTTTCTCCACCTTCAAGGAGAAGATCATAGTGAAGATTGCTTGTGTGGTATGGATCCTTGGATTAGTCACCTCTTGGAGGTGGATACCAAGTAAATCAAGGGAGTTAGCATTGATTTCTTTTGTTAATTGATTTTGTTTATTATTATTTTGTGCTTTAGCTAACATTTTTGTAGACAAAATCAAAGAAAAACTATTCACCCCCCGCCTCTAGCCTAACGCCAAGGTCCTAACAAGTGGTATTAAAGCAAGCTTCGTTTCAGGAGAACTCACCGTCAACCGGAACATCTAGATGGCGTTTCAAGAGGGTTATAGCACCGCAGGACCTCCATTCTTCGATGACAACGACTTTGCATATTGGAAAGGTAGAATGGAATACTACTTAATGAATGATATTGAAAATTAGTTTAGTGTTGTAGATGGCTTTGAGATGCCAAAGGATGAGAGGGGAGAACCTCTTCCTACCAAGAATTGGTCAAAAGAGATTATGAAGAAGGCGCAAGCAAATGCAAAGGCCACAACAACCCTACAATGTGGCCTTTCAGAGGAACAATTGAACAAAGTCGGATCATTCAAGTCCGCCAAAGAGCATTGGGAAAAGCTCATTGAGTTAAATGAGGGATCAAATGAATCAAGAAGAGCCAAGAAGGATCTCTTGGTGGCTCAACTTCAATCCCTCACCATGAAGACAAATGAAACCGTGAGTCAATTACACGGTAGATTTAAAGAAATCGTCAATGAGCTTCATGTGATAGGTGAGAAAATTGAGAATATGGATCTAGTAAGGTATGTGCTTCAATCTTTCCCTAGAACCACTTTATGGGCCTCAATGGTTGATGCTTATAAAGTCTCTAGGGATCTCTCTTTAGTAAAGCTTGATGATTTATTTTGTGAATTTGAACTTCATGAACAAGCTAATGTGTCTACCAAAGAAAAGAGTATAGCTCTTATTGTAGAAAAAGAGAGGAAGAAGAAGAAGGACAAGAATAAGGTCTATTCCTCATCATCCGATTCGGAAGAATCAAGCGCCTCAATGGATAGTGATCAAGAGGCGTATATGGTAAAAAAGATGAGGAAAGCATTTAAAAGTTTTTCTTCTAACAAATCTCATGATAAGAAAAATTCAAGAAGCAAGAGTAGGACTAGAAAAGTCATATGTTATAATTGCCATGAAGAAGGACACATAAGGGATGATTGTCCACTCTTGAAGAAGAAGGAAGAAAAGAAGAAGGAGGAAAAGAAGAAGGATGAAAAGAAGAAAACAAAAGAAAAAGACAAGAAGGTTAAAAACCTAAAGGCGACATGGGATGATCCTTCATCATCGGAAGAAGAAGAACATCACGTGTCCCATTTTGCGCTAATGGGAATTGACAACATAACATCCACATCATCCGAAGATGAGAAGAGCTCAAGTGAAGATGAAGAAGGGAGCTCAAGTGAAGGGGGAGGTCAATCTTCGGATTCAGACGTCTCGGTAAGTGAGGTATACAAACTACCCACTAGTACACTTGTGAAAATTATCTCTAGCACTAATGATGATTTGTTTAATGCTAGAAAGAAAATTAAGTGTTTGAAAAATGAGATTTGCATGTTAAAGGAAAAATTAGAATCTATGACAATTAAGGACAATATGCATGATTTTTCTTCTAACTCAAATGACTCATATTTAGAAGAAGAAAATAAGGAATTAAGGGAAAAGGTAGATAGTCTTACCAAAGCCCTTAGAAAATTTGAAATTGACTCAAAACCCTAGATATGATCATTGAGAGCCAAAGGGCAAGTTTCAAGAAAGAAGGGTTAGGGTTTGGAAAATCTAGTAATGGAAAAACCTATCATTGTCTACTTGCTAGAGGACAAGCAAAGACCAAGACCCTAAGTAAGAAATGGATCCCTAAGGAGTACTTGGTTAACCCAATTAGGAAATATTTTTATTGGGTACCAAAGTCAATCCTCAAGGATTAGAGGATTTTGGGTAAAGTCAATCATGGTATTAGAATTTTAAATTTATGAAATTTGGTTGACTTGAGACATTAAGGGGAGTTTGTAGCCCATAGTAGAAATTCATGATAAATTGGGCTAAATAAGGTTTACCTTAAAAGCATCTCATATTACTTTACTTTATGATTGTATTCATGCATATGAGATGTTAGGATGATACAAATAACTCATGCACTTATGCTTGTGGCATTTTGTAGAATTATTGGATGTATCACATTATTGAAATTAGACCAACTATGGGAAAAGCAAATGTTTAATTAATGATCATTTTGCCCATAGATCATAGTTGGACATTTCAAATGATTTGAAAATATTTTTGTGTTTTATTTGCTATGACATAAGTTTGCAAAACACATGGTTTCAAAACTAGATTGCTAGGTTGATACAAAATGGAGTGCTTTTCAAAGAATTTGAGTTTTGGTCAAAAAGTCAAACATGTTTAGATTTTTCATGAAAATGTATTTTTCTCTGTTAGAATACATCATAAGAAATATGTTTGCAAAGTTTCATGATTTTTCGAATTTTCTAGAATTATTCATGCATTTCTGAATTTCGGCTCAAAAGCTGGAATTTTCAGACTGAATTGTATCAGTCGACTGGCCCAGGTGGCAGTCAACTGATGGTTCTGTAAATTAGCTATTCGAAGCCACCAGTCAACTGATAACTGAATCAGTCGACTGACACAGGTAGTTTTTGATTTCTGGGCTTTTCAGAATATGAAACTTATCCCAAATTGATACCAATAAGTAATATTGTTTGGAGCAATCTTTTTGATGGTATCAAAGGGGAAGAAATGAAAGGTTTAAGTTAGATTTTAACTTAACTCTTTATGTTTGTGGGAAAAAATTGAAAATCTTGTGATAAGGCATAGGTTAAGGGGGAGGATGAATGTTTATGCTTCTTAGTATACTATGCTTCAAAATTTTCAATTGTTATGCTAGTACCTAACTTAAACATATTGTCACACATCAAAAAGGGAGAGATTGTTGGTGCAATCGACCCAAGTGTGATCGGTAGATCATGGGTTTTGATGTGTGTGTCAATATGATTAAGTTAGGTTTTTATGTTGATTTGATATGTGTGCTTGAGTCGTGCAGGACTTAATGAATCACACATGGAGTAACGGAGTGAACCATCCGAGGGACAAGAGCCAAGGAAGAGGACTTCAAGAGCGAGCCAAGGAAGTAGACTTCAAAAGCACACGCGAAGGATGGCATGGAGGCAAGCCGCGGGCTTGTGTGCGCATTCGAGGAACGAGAACCGAAGGAAGAGAACTTCAAGGGGCAAGTCAAGGAAGTGGACTTCAAGGCATAAGCGAAGGGTGGACTCCGGTGAGGTTAAGAGTGCATTTGTAAGTAGAGCAGTCGACTGTCAAGGGGACCAGTCGACCGATACTACTGAGGGTGCACTGTAGCAGTCGACTGGTATGAGCACCAGTCGACTCATCCTTCTGTGAGTTTCGAACAACCTGGAGCAGTCGACTAGTCTAGGGACCAGTCGATTGGTGTGTTCGAAAAAGAGCTGTTAGGTTAGCCGTTGGCTGAGGGATCAATCGACTGGCCCTGGAGGCAGTCGACTGATGTCGAGTTGAGCTGTTTGTTTAATAGCTCTCTCCTCTGTTTAAGAGGAGTCTTTGGGGCATGAATAGGTTACAGTTCTTGATTACTAAATCCTATTCTAAGTGCCCAAAGCCTATTCTCTTCCTCATATTCTAAATCTCATCTTGTAAAAGAGGAAGAGAGCATCTTGTGAGGGTTTCTCCACCTTCAAGGAAAAGATCATATTGAATATTGCTTGTGTGGTGTGGATCCTTGGATTAGTCACCTCTTGGAGGTGGATACCAAGTAAATCAAGGGAGTTAGCATTAATTTCTTTTGTTAATTGATTTTGTTTATTATTGTTTTGTGCTTTAGCTAACATTCTTGTTGACAGAATCAAAGAAAAGCTATTCACCCCCCCCTCTAGCCTAACGCCAAGGTCCTAACATAAAGTTCTAACATCATTGTCAAACATCGAAACCCAAGCACACCCGAGTCTGGTCAAACTAGGTCAACCTTGACCTAACGAAGATTGCACCAACAGACATGACACATCATCATCAAAATCTAAACTCGAGGAGTATACCGGATTAGAACTTATGGTGATTCACCAAGAGAGCATCGATGAAGGGGGAGCTACTTCAGAAGAAAGCAGCGATGAAGGGGCAACTTCCAACTTCAAATGCAATATGGTAAGTGAGGTATGTCTACTACCTCTTGATCAATTATATCATGGTATCAAACAATTGACTATATCTTTATACAAGTTAAAATTTAAATGTGTAGATCTGAAAAAGAAGTTATCCATTACATGTCCACTAGATTTATTTCAAAAATTGCAAATAAAAAATGTAAATTTTAAACAACAAATAGAATGGTTGAAAAATCATGCTTGTTCAAATATTTCTAGCTTAAAAATTAAGTATTTTGGAATACTAAATTGGTATTTGAGGAACCATAGGAACCAAATTATCAAAAGTGCCTAAAAATTATATTCAACTAAGTTTGTGATTAATCCAGTAGGTAGGAATCTTTATTGAATCCCCACATTTGTATTAAACTGCTACATTATTATTTTTTATTGCATGCTTAATTGTTTGAAATAAATTACTTTAAAAATTCATGAGTCTTTTGATAGTATGTTTAATCTGTTTGAATTTTTTTTTTGTAGGTAATCATGTTTGCAAAAATTTCTCATAATTTTTTTACCATTGGACTAATTTTTGATGATTTTTTTCTTTTCTTTCGAAAATCAAACTATTAATTTCAAAGATACTTAGAAATTTCTTTTTATCTCTTAGAAAAGAACTTTTCTGTAATATTTAAAAACTCCGATTTTTGATATGATCAAAGGGGGAGAATGTGATGGTTAAGTTTAAGGGAGGTTTACTTACAATATATTTGTGCTAATATGTCTTCTTGTTTTTTTTAAACAATGTCATTTTGTGTGTTGGTTTACCCTAACTTAACTTGGGTCGATACAATTAAAAAAAAAGTGAGATTGAAAGTACTCCGGATTGATTTTGATATGATCAACCAAGTCAAGTTAGGACTTGTGTATTTTTGATCCTTATGTCTAAGTATGCAGGAAGTTAGGAGCACAAGAAGTCGAGTGGAAGACATAGCAGATAAGAAGGATGACATAGGGAAGGGAGCCGATGAGCTCGGTACATCCGACGGATGCAGAGCTGTGGAAGAATACACTAATGGAAGAGGAGGGCGTGTGCGACATCCGAGAGAGGAGAAGTCGGGGAGGAAGCTCATTCGAGGTGAAGGTCAAAGTCGGGTTCAGGGTGAACCTAATTTTGGTTGGCCGGAAATCACCCAAGCAGATGAAGATAAAAAAAAGTCAACATCAATGTTGACTTTGACCAACAGGTCAATTGAGGCGCCTCAGTTGCCTATGGAGGCGCCTCAGTTGAAAGAATTAGTTCTGCGCAAAAACATAACTGAGACGCCTCAACCTCAAGTCTGAACTAAGGTGTCTTGGGTCAGAATTGAGACACCTCAGATCAAAAGTTATCGCTAAGTGACTGTTGGCACCGTGGATAAAGTCTTATCCATCTGAGGCATTTCATATCATAACTGAGGCACCACAGGTCCATATCAGCACAACATTCATTTTCTATTTTTGGCTATAAATAGTCTCTTAGAACTAGGAAGAAAAAATAACAATTTGTATTGAATTTTCTACTCTCTCTCTACGCTTTCCAAGTTTGTGAGAGGCTTCTTCGCCTACATCAAAGGAGACGTTTAGTGGTGCTTTTCAACACCTTGGATTAGCAACTACCCTGGTTACAACTAAGTAAGCAGTGACCTATTCTTTTATAGTTGTTTATATTTGAATTATTTATTTTAATTACTTAATTAACTTGTTTATCTTTTCTTAGAAAATAGTGAAAGATCGATTTTAATTTTCAGGGCTATCAACTCCCCTCTAACCAGTCTACATGCTACCTACAATTTCTTCTCATTTCTCTTCTCTAGCAAGCAAGAAACGCAGCATCAGCTGCTACCCTCTTCCAGAAACGAGAATAATTTTTGATCCTCACATCTTCTTCCTCTTCTCTTCTCGTATTTTTTAGGGTTTTATTGGCATCGCAAGAATATCTATGCTTTGTCTTGCCTTACTCTCTTTATGTCATTACCAAACTCATCAAAACTAGTAAAAGTTGCTAACAAAGAAGGTAAAATTTTTCTCCCTATTTTATTATTTCTATTTTTCTCAATCAATGGTCTTCGGACGAAGTTATTCCTTTTTTCTTCATATTTCATTAATTGAAAGAGAGTTGTAAAATATAAATTTTATTTTATTAAGTTACTAGTTGGGATGATTACTTAGATCACAATAAATATTAAATATTATGAGAAAATAAGATTATAAATGATTTTCCGACTTTGAATCATAGTTAAATTTTGAAGATCATTATTTTAACTTAACTATTATTTTAACTTAACTAAGGACTATGATTGAAATTTTTTAATTTAAGTTCATTTTCAACTTATTAAATTCAAATTTTAAATTTTTGGAGGGCGAAAATTAAATTATATTAATATTTTGAATTTAAAAAAATCTACTTTTCATGTTAAAAATCTGGCCTACACCATTGACTATTATGTGAATATTTTTTATTATATTAAATATGTATTTTAATAATTATAAAATCTCAACTATTATAAATGTTATAACTATTATAATAGTAATCTGTCTTATACATATAACAGAGATCGAGAAATAATACTGAACAGTGGATCGGAAGATCATCATATTATTTTATGAATTACAGTGAAGCGCTCTTTCATTAAAAGTCAAAACGAATTGTTTGATGATTTTGTTATTGCCCAACTGATACTTTTTTAGTTTCCCAAGTAATTCTTAAAAAATAACCAGTAGTCAACGCTCTTTTAATTAAAAGTAAAAAAGAAATATTCGATGATGGTATTAAAATGGGGTGTCTATTTTATTATTACCCAAGTGATAGTTTTTTAGGGAGTCTTTGGTTTTGTTCCATTTTTATTTTTTATTTTTATTTTTTTAAAATCATAGACTGCGTTTGGTATACCTATTTTTCATAAAAAATATAATTTTTCAGAAAATATGTTTGGTTTGTATTTTTCAGACTTATTTTCCAGAAAAAGATATAGCATTTTCTGGAAAACTAGAGGGGCATTTGGTTTGTTCCATTTTTTATTTTCATTTTTCAGAAAATCGTATTTTCTCATTTTCTGAAAAATGACTTTATTTCATTCTTTAGTTTTCCAGAAAACACTATATTTTTTTCTGGAAAACAAGGCTGAAAATGGAAACCAAACACGTTTTCCAAAAAATCGCATTTTTTATCGAAAATGAAAATGAAAAACAAACATACCAAACGCAGCCTAGATGTTCCGGAAGCAAACGACGAGGTTGGCGAGTCACTAAAACGCAACCCACGACAACGGTGACGGGGAGAGAATGTCCACGTCATGCGAGATTAACACGAGCGTTAAAGGGAACACACCCGAAGATTTTCCGATAAAGTCCTCTTTGACGCTCAAGTCAGAAATCTTATCTTTTTCAGAGGACAACGAGGAATCAAGTTTTCTATCAGTTTGGAAAGCCTCCCCCTTTACTTGGATGTCGAGGTATCTTATATACCTGAAGTCTTTATCACACGTGTCCCTACGTTCTTCTTCATGTTCCTTAATCATCGGTTACTTGACAGATATCCTATTTTTTGGTAATGACTACTGCGATCATTAAGGCCTTACCATGTGTTGCGGACAAAAACTATTCGATGACTTTCCTGTTCTAGGAGGAACAGATACTTGAGTCAGGCTTTCTGACTCCTATGTTGATCTTTGGGCTCCACTCTCCCGAATCTGTCTCGGAGTCTCATCTCCCAAGATGACCTCGGGGCCTTCATCCATTTTCCCGAGATAGTCTCGGGAACCCGATTCCTGGTCTGACCTCGGGGGCTTTCTTCCATTCTCCCGTGGTAGTCTCAGGAGCCCAATTGCCAGTCTGACCTCGGGGCTCTGGTTTGGCGAGCCCTGACACGTAGATTTCTCGTGTCACGTGTCCACCTCGGGATGTTCATCCCTATAACAAGTCCCCCCTTCAAGTCTAATCGAAGGAAGTGTGGCTGACTGATTAGGCTGGTGGTACAATAAGGGGAAGCTAAGTATCTACGGGGTCTATATTACCATTCCTTCTCTCTTGATGACTTGTCGAGTTCGAGCAATTGAAACATTCGTCCCTTGGCCCGAGACGGTCCTTTGAATTAATCCAAAAGTCCTCGTAAGTTCCGAGGCCTGGTAATGATAGCTGTCCATCACCCATTAAGAGCGCATGGGGCGTCTTAAATGCGAAAGAGCGCTCTAGCAAATGGAGTACTGTCATGTGACAGGTCTTTTCTGCGTGATCTCCCCCTGATACGCTTAGTAGAGCTATACCAACTAGCAGCCATAATGAATGGCGATGCATCGAGATTCACAGTTATCATCGTCAACGTGTCACACCTCTATTCCTGCACAAGAGTGGCTTCTTCCCTATAAAGGGGAAGGCAAAAACGACCTTCCGTCTTCTTGCACCACCGATTATCAGAGATTGCGCGTCCCTTTTCTGCTTACTAGAGCTCTATCTTGCTAAGGCTTCTTTTTCACGCGTAAGTCTCGTTCATCGCCACCTTCTTCTCCTCTCCATTATCATGAGCAAGGAAGAAAAGGGAAAGAAAGACCAGGGTAGGAAGGAGAAACCGAAAGAGGAAGGAGTTTACCGTCCAGAGTGGTAAGAAGCCACTTCATCCCAGATTAAGTCCACCACCCTGAGAGCCGCCTGCGAAGCGTATGGCATTCCGGCGGAGTTTACCGTCGAGTTCCCTAGGATAGACCAATCTCCAGTAGAACCTCCCTTAGGGGTTTTCACCTTTTTCATAGGACAGGTAGAGTTTGGCCTCCGTTTTCCTCTTCCTCCCTTTTTCATAACCATATCTGATTATTTTGATATCCCATTACACCAGATGGCTCCCAACGCCTTCGCTCAGATGGGCGGGGCGTTTATCATTTTCAAACTCTTCAATATACCTTTAACCCCTCGCTTTTTTCATTTCTTCTTCCTCCCAAACATAACCTCTAGAGGGGCGTTCAGCTTTACTGCTCGCCCTGGCCATAAGTTCATAGGAAGCCTCCCTTCCTCCCATAAGGGATGGAAGGAGCGCTTCTTCTTCATTAGGCTTTCCGAGCGCCTCTTCTGCCCAATTCACTGGAGAGAAGACATACCCTCTCTTCCGGAGCTGGGCGATGTCCAGCAGGACTCGGGGTATCAGCATGCTAGAAGCGTCCGGGCCGACATGGAGTTCCACGGTCCCAGCCTGGTGCAGTGTGAAGAACTCCTATATCGGGCTGGGCTTAGCTCCAAAGCCACCAGCCTTAGCCATAGCCCCAGTAAGTTCTACATTTTGTTAAACACTTGTTGATTCTAACTGATATTTTATTATTTCTGTATTGCAGAGAATGTCATGTTGTCCCGGGCGATGAGCAAGCTCCTTAAATGGGAGCTGGCCAACGAATAAGCCCTCACCCCTCTTCCAACTCCCACCGCCTCAGTGGTTGACCAGGCTAAAGGCTCGGAGCGGACGCAAGTGCTGCCCGATGCTCAGGGAGTCGATCCCTCCCCTGCTCCCATTGGGACAAGAGGTAGTAATGAAGAACATGCGCCTCGGGTTCTCCCGTCGGCGGAAGAGCCGATTGGGAAGACGGGGTGAAGACAGCTTGTCTTGCCCCGGGAGGACGACAAGGAGAGACGACCAGTTCCTCCTACCTCTCAGAGGAGGAGAACCCGTGCACCTCTGGCGTCCCCCGTACTCACCAAGGAGGAGAATACAATCCCCTGTTGGATCGTAGAAACTCGATAGAGGGGGTGAATATCAAGATCAATTTTTTCGGAACACTAGAGAAAATACGCAGCGGAAAATAAATCAATCGCGAACACAAATTGGTTTTACTTGGTTCGGAATCGCGGTCGGCTCCTACTCCAAGGCCCATGATCCTTGACCGTTTACTTTGGGCAATTCTATATTCGGAAAAAATTTTACAAATTGATAGTACATATATAGAATTGGAAATTGAATTAGCAACACTTTCGTAATTTAAGTTTACCGACGCCCGAGGTGGATCGAATTTCGGAGCAAAGGGTCGTCGTCGGCGCTGGAATCTCGAAGTCGAAGTTTGTCGGAGCGCATCGCTTGAACGAAAGTGTCTGGAGCGTACAAAGCGATAATGTCTGAAGCCTTGGGGTGAACCCCCTTTTATAGCACCCATGGGGGCGCCTATGTCGCCTAACACGTGGTCTTCCCTGCGCGATCTCTTATCCACAGGCTCGGTCAGCGCTTATCCATCTTCACTGGGGCGCCTGAGCTGATTGGGGCGCCCGTGACCTCACGGGCGCCTGAGCTGCCTTGGTCCAGAGGCTTCGCGACAGTGGTTTGGTTTTTGCCTTTACAGTGAGGCACTTGTATCCATACAAGCGCCTAGCCCCAGTTAGGCGCCCGACTCCATTGGGGTGCCTGAGCTACAGAAGCAACATTCCTTCATTCCCTGCAACCAAGGTTAATTCTAAAACACAACACGCAAATATGTTAGTTATTATTGACAGCCGTAGCTGTCTTGGTTCTGACTTTGGATCTCCCAAATGGAACCCTAGGTCGAATCGACGCCTACTGTTCCCTCGACGGGGAATGCGTCCTCACCTACTCCTCTCAGGAGAGTTTACCTTTTGTCAACCGACTCCTCCGGTTGGACTTTTGCCCAATCCACCTGACCAGGTCTTCGTGCCCAACTTTCGGTCAGGTCTTCTTGCCCAACTTCCGGTCAGGTCTTCGGTGCCCAGCCCGTTGCCAGGACTTCTTTGCCCAACTTCCGGTCAGGTCTTCTTGCCCAGTCCTCGACCAGGACTTCTTTGTCCAGCCCTTTGCCAGGACTTGTTACCTAATGTACCTAGGACTTTTCCTTCACACTCAGTAAGTATGTTAGATCACAATGACACCTTAACTTTTGAACCTTTGTCATTATCAAAACACAGGTTTGACTTAGGTGCTGCCTGCACCAACAATCTCCCCCTTGTTGATTTATGGCAACACGGTTCAAAAAGTTAAGTTAAAGAAACATATAACAAGCAACGTATTAAGTTTCCTCCCCCTTAAATGAAAATTCTCCCCCTGAGTTTTTCAAAAATATGTGAGATTTTTGAAACACTTCTAAGTCCTTGACTATTCTTAGAGAAACTCAAAAAAATATTTTCCAAAAGATTTTTCAAGTAAACCACTTAGAAAATTTTCCAAAAAGATTTTTAAGTTAGATACTTAGAAAATTTTCCAAAAGACTTTCAAGTTAGATACTCAGAAAATTTTCCAAAAGACTTTCAAGTTAAACACTTAGAAAATTTTCAAAGGATTTTTAAGTTAAACATTTAGAAAATTTTTCCAAAAGATTTTTAAGTTAAACACTTAGAAAATTTTCCAAAATAATTTTTAAGTTTTCCATACTTAGAAAATTTTCATTTTTGAAATGCTTAGATTTGAAACCATTTTTAAGCATTTATTTACTTTACTTTTTGAAAAAGGAGATAAAAATTTTGAAAAATTAAAATTTGAAAAACACTTCTTTCCTTTCTCTCCCCCTTTGCCATATATCAAAAAAAATATTATAACAAAAAAAATTAGAGTAAAGAAAATAAAGTTCTGTATTGAACCAACCAAAAAAAAAATTTACACATAAGCTGGACCAAACCAATTTAAATCTTCTTTTTCGGGTCCTATCTAACCCAGTTAGTTACTTACTAACTGTCATAAACAGTAGCTTTCGCTAGGGTAAGTCAAGTTAAGTGATCTGATTAAGTTAGATTTTCTAAGCTTGACACTTAACCTGATTATTGTTCAATTGGTATTTATTGCCCCAATTACTGCAGATGCACTGACTTAAAGTATCTTGAATCAAGGCATAGACTTAAGCATCTCAACCCAGTCTAGGTTGTCAATCAAAAGTACCCTAAGGTGCTTGTGAGATGCTGGCTTCTAGATCTATAGGTGCATGCAGTTCTATGGTTAGGGTCTAAGCTAAGTTCATTTGCGAAAAAGCCCTAGTTATGAAGAGGGTAAATTTTTGAAAAAAACTAAGTCAGAAAATCATTTTTAAATTTCAAGACAAAAATGATTTTTCAAACATATTAAATAACAGATAAGAAATAAAGCAATTTTAAAAAAACATGTAGAGCAGTCCTATTCTACTAAGCATAATATTCAATTATAAGGTATATGACTTGACATTCTAAGCAAAATGGTAGAAGTCTGATAACTTATCAAACAAGCAATCAACAAGTAAGTCTGATAAATGCAAAAGAGTCATCTGGTCAACAGGAGGACCAGCAAAGTCAAACCATAGTCAAGCACAAGTCAACAATACAATGAGATAGTTGAAAATGTCACTCTGATCTATGAAGAGGGGCTAGGAGGGTCGAATGAGCCAGGCTACCAAGATCGAAACAAGGACATCATTTCATTGTATCGTGCGTCGTTTGTCTCTCGATCGGCTTGGAGGGTATCCATGTGCTCACTGTGGCGGGTCTCATTTGCCTGATGTTCGGTGTAAAGAATGCCCAAGTATTCAGTATGGTAGCCCTCGTTCACATTGTGTTCATTCTGTAGGGCCTCCATATACTCTGCGTGACGGGCCTCCATCTCCTCCCTGAGGCTATGCATCTTTGTCTGTAATAGTGTAATGCGCTGATCAGTGGTCAGTGGAGGAGGCTCCTGTAAATGCTCGTTGATCTCTGCTGCGAGATCGGCTACGTCTAACTCCACCTCCTCGTCAGAGTCATCCTGCCATCGTGCCCTCTCTCATCTCCATGATAGGACCCTGGTGGCCGAAACATCTATCCCCTCTAAAGAGAAGTTCCTAAACCAGATTTCATCAAACTCAGTCATCGAGATGATCTCCCCAGCAATGATGTCGTGACCATGGTGGTGAACGAGGGCGGTGATAATATGACAGTAGGGCGTTCGTACTCGATCGTGAGGAGATACGCTCGATGCGTAAATGATGGTGTGAAATATGTGGAGGCCTATGTCTATATCTAACTGATGAATCATGGCGTAGAGTAGAAAAGTGTGAAAAGGTCGCATGGTCGCGACATCTCGGGTGGTGAGTGGGAGAACACAACGAACTATAACTCGGTAGAGAACATAATCCTGGACTCGGAGGTCAACAGACTGAAACCGTCGAGCTAACGAGTTCCGCACATCTCCAAAAAAAAATAGGAGTAAAGAGTGTCTAGGTTGATGTGCGAATAGGGGGGAGCGAAGGGAGGGTCGGTCAAAGGATAGCAGCAAAAGGTCGATTGTGACTGTCGCAGTCCAAGAAATCGATTAAACAAAGTTGGAGAAATAGTGAGAGGGGGTGCCTTGTACGGTGGTAGAGTAGAGCAGGTCATCAATTTTGATTAGGTTTTGTAAAATTCGGCACACAATGTCGAGTTTACAGGGTGTGTGTAGAAAACGAGATGGTCTAGTTGATAGAAGTTGATCGTATCCATAGCTAAGGGGCAAGATTGGGTAAAGAATTGCCTATTTAAGAAGCTAGTCTTTATAGGCTTATAGGTAGTTTGGGCAAATTTGTTAAACAATTCCAAGTTGGGGAACCTTGGGTTGGGGTCGGCTCCTACTCCAAGACGAGATGGTCTAGTCGCGGTCGGCTCTTACTCTAAGGCCCACGGTCCTTGACCATTTACTTTGGGCAATTCTATATTCGGAAAAACTTTTACAAATTGATAGTACAGATATAGAATTGGAAATTGAATTAGAAACACTTTCGTAATTTAAGTTTACCGACGCCCGAGGTGGATCGAATTTCGGAGTAGAGGGTCGGCGGCGGCGCTGGAATCTCGAAGTCGAAGTTTGTCGGGGCTAGGTTCGGCCACGGGGTTAGGTTGAGTGACGCGACATTTTCTAAATATGTAAAGGAAAATTATGCATTTAATAAGCGAGATAAAAAGAATTTAACAAAATGCATAATAAAATCGATACCGGGGCAACATTTTCGAAGTAGGGCGTTGGAGGACACAAGAAGGGCTTCCGGGCGCCTTGAGAGGAAGAGAAGTGAAGGAGGATTTCGATTTTGGTGTGGGGAATGAAGAGGGAGTCATGGTCCTTATAAAGGGAGAAGAAGAGGTCTCTACTTCAAGGATTGAGGGGGAAGAGAGACCTTCCTCAATACCTGAACAAGAAGAAGTATCTACCTCCACCAAATCAAAGTCAAAAGACCACATCATTTGCTTTGGGTGCAACAAAAAAGGGCACTACAAGGACAAGTGTCCATTAGGTAAAAAGGAGGTAAACCCTAGACCCGAGTCAATTCATTTAAAATCTAACATGGGTTGTAGGGGAAAGAAGGAGAAAAAGCACATTAGGTGTTACATATGTGGTGAGCTAGGACACTACCACACTAAATGCTCAAGGAAAGGAGAATTCAAGAAATTGGAGCATTTGAGGAAGTGGGAGAAGAAGGAGAAGAAGAAAAGCTCATATCAAGGGGGAGCTACAAGGGTAAGGGAGGTAATCCCTAACTTTAAGCATTTTTCAAATTTCTTCATGAATGCTAAAAATAATGAGAATCGAATGCCTATGCATAATTTTTATTTTAGATATTATGATAAAAATAGGATTAATGTCGGATATCAAAACCCTAAGGAAGTTAGGTGTCATGATAAACCTAGAATTTTTAGACCTAAGGACCAAGGCATTACCAAAGAAGGGGAGACACATGTCTAGACAAATGGGTAGATCTAGAAATGTCCAAGGTGAACATGGTGATACTAAGGTGAACAACCTAGAAAGGGAAAATCAAGCCTTGAGAAAAAAGCTTGATAAATTAGAGAAAAATCTAGAAAGATTCATTAATGGATCTAAGGGTTTAGGCATGGTGTCGGGTAGTCAAAACCCCGATAATGATAGATTAGGTCTAGGATACCGATCTATTAGATCAAATACTATGGAAAAGTTATATGCAAGGATGTCATATGACTATAGCAAGGGGAAGGCCAAAACTGGCAAGGAAAACTCATTTAAAGGGAACAAGAAGAACTTAACCAAGGACAAAGTGTACAAAGTCAAGAAGGTTAGGGTTGTAGGCCAAGAAGTACCGGAGGTACACCAGTGCGGTGTTGCAATTATAGATGAGTCACCTAGGGAGATGACTAAGGCTAAGAGCACAAGGGGGAGCTCTAGGAGTCAAGATTGGATCCATGGTCAATGGATCTCAAGAGGGTTTCTCCAAAAGGACTAGATGAATTGTGGAATGTGCCAAAGGATTTTGGGACAAGTTGTGAGTCTTAATCCTAGGGATTTGGCACATCAAAAGTGAATTTCATGCATAAAAATATGACACTAGAACCATATTGCATGAAAATTGGTGTTTAATGTGAAGATGTCATATAAACCAATGCCAAGGAAGCATTGTGGTTGGGGATGAGAAGATACATCAAGGAGAGATCAAAACTAGGACTTTAAGTCAAGGTTCAATTGAACCATTTAGATAGTTTTGAGTTTTGTGTCAATCTTGGGATTGGTGATAGATACATGTGTGAATGCATTTTTCCCAAGTAGACACGGGTACCACAAACCTCTCCACAAAATTTGAGAATTTTTTGAGATTTGTGGAGTTTCTGGTGCATTTCTGAAGTTGGGTCAAAAATGCTGAAATATAGGGTATCAGTCGACTGATGCAAAGGCAGTCGACTGGTCCAGCTCGAATCATAAACTAGGATATTTAATACAGCAGCCGACTGATCCTCCATCAGTCGATTGATCTTTTTGTTTAGTTCATCAGTCGACTGGCCCTGGGGCAGTCGACTGATGCTGCGAATCTTTAAAAGAAAACCTCGCGCGAGGGCGGCCGAACCTAGGGTTTCAGCGCCGCCCCTTGTCGCCATCTTCCTCATTTGATCTCCCCAGTTCCTCTAAGGTTTACCAAGGTCCCGAAATCGAGTTTCTAGCCCTCCCTCACATTTGATCCGAATCTAGGACAAGAAAAACACCCTTCTTGAGTCAACCTTGATCATTAGTCATCATGCAACGACCGGAGAAACGGTAATGAATCATTTGCTTTATTTTTCTCATTTGGTTCGTGATTCATAACTAACTCTTCAATTTGTGCATGTTTACCTTGTTTTTCTTCTTGATTGGGTCGTTTTTTTTTTACATGCATATGGTGGTTGCATTTAGGTTAAGGCAAAAGAGGAGAGTTGGTGAGGGATCATCCCAACAACAGCCCGTAAATCCAGCGGCACCTCGGTTCCGTTTCAAGGCTTGCCGGCGGGTATTCAACAATGCTGACTTCATTTTAATAAACTGTCAATATCTCAATCAATCGTATTTTCAGGAGATCACTTCTCACATTATTGAGATAATCACTCATTTTGGGTTAGAAAAGCTAGTATACTGTCAGCATTATGTCAACTTTGACCTCTGCAAGGAGTTTTATACCAATCTTACATGTAGTAGTCCCGATGACGGGGCGTATAAGTCTATGGTACAGGAAGTTACCATTCCTTTTTCATCTGCATTATTAGGATCCTTTTTAGGGTGTCGGGTGTCGGGTGTCAGAAAATCAGTTTACATGTTTCCCCAGTGTCACTGAGCCATTAACATTGCCTAATGTAACCATTGATCAGATTCATCATTATTATTTTGATAATCCTCGACCTCCTCTAGAGCGTATTTTTATAGCTAGGTGCATGAGTCCAGTTAGCAATATATTGTATAAAATTGTCCTAGACTGCATTCTGCCTATTGTCACCAAGGGAAGGTCAAAGATTCGGCTACCTCACTTGGTGATGATGTATGCGTTAGAGAGGAGGCTAGATATTGACGTCACCCATCATGTATTCGCATCTATTATACATTTTTCGCATGACATCAATAGGAAGATCTACCTGTATTTTGACAGAATTCTTTGCATCTAGAGGCATTAGAGTCGCTAGGGGTCAGGTCCATCAGCTGTCTAAGGACTACGACCAGATAGGTTCTCGGCATCTCTCCTTGGCTAGGATCGAGAGGCGGCAGGGAGTGATGGTCTGGCGACGTCGTCCTACTTCTTCCAGCTCTGATGATGATGACGAGACTACTCCTGCTGCTGCGCCTGCTGCTGCTCCTGCTGGGATTATAGAGGAGCGGTTCTCCCGACTAGAGGCAGAGGTACATGGACTTAGGGAAGACTTCCAGAGTTTTCAGGGGGAGGTTCACGGTCTCCGGGAGCACTTTCAGAGTTTCTAGCAGTGACAGGATGACATGTATGACATGATGCAGCGCTGGAACCTTATGTATCAGGCCCCTCTTCCACCTCCTCCTAGCTATGACGTATAGACTCAGCATGATTTGGTTCTGATGGTGTTGAGTGTTTAGATTGAGCATGTCTTTTATTATCTCTCAAACACTATATTCGATATTGTAATATTTGAGGATTTCAGGGTTATGACCCTTGTAGCACTTATTTATGTTCTCATATGTACTTTTAACTCATGTCTTGGTATTGCTATATGAAATGTTATTGTCTTGTTATTATGGATATAGGAAAATTTTCAATATATCTTCTATCTAGAGATTATGGTATGAAGGGGGAGCCTTCATCATTTTTTTTGTCTTGAGGATTTATCTGAGAAAAGGGGGGAGGTTTGAAAATATTTCTATATTTTAAATGGTATACGATAGACTTGGAAAATACATGATTTAAAATATAGGATAGAAGATTGATACAAAATAAAATATTTTCAAAGAATTAGAATTTTAGTCAAAAAGTTGAGCATATTGGGGATTTTCATAAGAATGTATTTTTCTATATTAGAATACATCGTAAGAAATATGCTTGTAAAATTTCAGAATATTTCAAATTTTATGGAATTTGTTAGGGGTTTCTGAATTTCGGCTGAAAATTCAGACTATAATGTATCAGTCGACTGCCCCTGGGGCAGCCAACTGATCTTTCTGTGGGTTTGCAGTTTGCAGGCACCAGACGACTGGTAACTGACGCAGTCGACTGGTGCTGCTGTTTTCTGATTTCTGGGGGGTTTTCATAAATAGAAAAGTGTTCTCATTGATACCAATGATAAGTATTGCTTGGGGCAATCGTTTTGATGGTGTCAAAGGGGGAGAACTTGTGGTTTTAAATTAGATTTAACTTAACTTGTGGAGTTAGTTTTTAACTTAACGTGTGGTTAAGAAAAATTGAAAATTATGTGGAGGGCATAGGTTAAGGGGGAGTATGCATTTGTTTATGCTTCTTAAATTGTTATGTCTGTAATTTTCAATTGTTATTTTTTCACCTAACTTAAACATATTGCGACACATCAAAAAGAGGGAGATTGTTAGTGCAATCGGCCCAAGTTTGATCCGGTAGATCATGGGTTTTGATGTGTGTGTCAATATGATTAAGTTAGAGTTTCATGTTGATCTAATATGTGTATGTGAGTGTGTAGGTTTACAGGATACACATTGACTTAGTTGGACGTCTTCAGGATCGGTGAAGGATGGCATGAGAGACAAGTCATGGACTTGCATGCATCCGAGGGATCATGGACAAAGCAGGGACGATGAGCCGAGAGAAGCGAACTTCGAGGCATACGCGAAGGATGACATGAGGGGATGAGTTGTGGGCTTGCATACATTCGAGGGACGAGAGCCAAAGTCGAAGAGGGCTTGAAGGCAATAGGTCAAGGCTATTGGAGCAGGGACGATGAGCCGAGGGAAGCGGACTTTGAGGCATACGCAAAGGAAGGCATGGGGGGATGAGCCGTGGGCTTGCATGCATCCGAGGGACGAGAGCCAAAGTCGAAGAGGGCTTGAAGGCAACAGGTCGAGGCTGCTGGATGAAGAGTCAATTGTGTCTTGAGGATTCGAGTGCTGAGAGAACTGTACTCGGGAAGGGAAATCCTAGGGTTCGAGTGCTGAGAGAATTGTGTTGGTGCAGGAAGCACCATATCGAACCTTGTTTTGATATTGGCAAAGGATTCAAAGTTAAGTGTTATTTGTGATCTAACAATGTTCACTAAGTGTGCAGGAAAAGTCCTAGCGAAGGGCTGCTAGGCACCTGGCGAAGGGCTGCCAGGAAACCAAGTCCAAGCGAAGGGCTTCTAGGCAACTAGCGAAGGGCTTCTAGTCACCAAATCCTAGCGAAAGACTGCTAGGCAACTAGCGAAGGGCTGCTAGTCACCAAGTCCTAGCGAAGGGCTGCTAGGCAACTAGCGAAGGGCTGCTAGTCATCAAAGACCTGGCGAAGGGCTGCTGGGCACCTAGCAAAGGGCTGCTAGGATCCAAAGACCTAGCGAAGGACTGCTAGGCGCCAAGCGAAGGACAGCTTGGGACTAAAGCCCTAGCGAAGGAATGCTAGGCACCGAGCGAAGGGCAGCTCGGTATCCAAGACCTGACAAAGGACCGTCAGGCAAAAGTCCAACCAGAGGAACGGTTGGCGTCAGGTAAATTCTCCCGAGAGGAGTAGGTGAGGACGCGTTCCCCGTCGAGGGAACAGTAGGCGTCGGTTCGACCTAGGGCTCCATTTTGGAGACCAAAGTCAGAACCAAGACAGCTAAGGCTGTATAATCTAATACTTTATTGTTTTATTGTGTTTTGGACTAACCCTGGATGCAGGACCGAAGGAACGTATGTCTGCAGCTCAGAGAGCCTCAAAGGAATGAGACAATAGCTGACCAGGGCGCCCGGAGTGTCCCGGGCGCCCCCAAGGTGAACACCAAACACAACAAATGCAAAGTGGCTTCGACAGTTCATATTCGGGGCGCCCCCGTGCTGCCGGGCGCCCGCGCTGCTCCCAGGTGCCCCCAGCGTCCCGGGCGCCCCCATGCGCATGCATCGAACCAAAAGCCCTCGAAGCCAAGCGGATAGAGTTTGACCCGGTCAATCCGGGCGCCCTGGTCAAAGCGGATCCAGAGGATCAGACGCGACCGAGACTTTGGCGGATCAAAGGCCACGTGGGGGGCGCCCCCGATGTCCCGGGCGCCCCCTGGCCCTATATAAAGAGCCCTCGACCAAGGCTTCAACACATCAATTCATTCAACGCTTCCACGCTCTTCTATACTCACACCTTGCTCCAGAAACTACCCAACTCGAGCCGACGACGTCCTGCTGCTCCGGAAAGTCAACTTACAACCGGACGTCAGTAAAAGAAGAGTTCCTTTTATTTTGATAGTGCTATACTTGTAAATCTATTCTTGTAAACTGATTTTGCGCTTATATAGAATTGCCCAAAGTAAACGGTCAACGACCGTGGGCCTTGGAGTAGGAGTCGACACAGGCTCCGAACCAAGTAAATCGACTGTGTCTTTGTGCTGCGATTATTTTTGTCTTTATTTCCGCTGCGTACGTGCTCTTTACGTAAATCCGAAAATTTATCGATATTCACCCCCCCTCTCTATCGGTTTTCTCGATCCAACAAATTGTACTCGGGAAGGGAAACCTTAGGTAGCAGTCGACTGATGCTTGATCAGTCAACTGAGATAGAGCACAGAAAGATCAGTCGACTGATGCTTGGATCAGTCAACTGATGCAGTCGACTAGTGTCGACCAGAATTCGAAATGTCAGGCTGTGATATTCGAATTCGTGAATACCAGTCGACTGGTGTTGCACCAGTCGACTGGTAATGGTCAGAACAGTATCGAGCTCTATTTAAGAGAGGTCATTTTTTGTTGTTCTTCCTTGGTGAAAGAAGCTTGGTTAAAGCCTGTTAGTAGCCTAAACGTGCTCAGATGTTGTTAAGGTGTTGTGGCGAAGTTTCTCCACCCACAAGGAGCAACAAGAGCTAACCGGAGGTGTTCTAGGGAATCATCCACCGAAGGATCGGGATCGTCCACCTTATGGATAGCCGTGGAGTAGGAGTTTCATCTCCGAACCACGTAAAGATTGTGTTAGCATTGCTTTGATTTGTTTTTGTTAGTTTTTCGCTTGCGCTTGCTAACCCTTGTAGGAAGAAAAATCGAAAAGAAGCTATTCACTCCCCCCCCTCTAGCTAAACAACAAGGTCCCAACAGCAAACATGTCCCGATGGTCCATTAAGTAGCTGATCAGCCAGCTTCTCAGTTCTGGCACAAGATCAGTAGCAATTCTTGTGATTCTTCCGGTTTGTTGAGGATGAATTGGACCACTTCGCTTTTGACTTCCCTGCGTTCCTCTTTAGCCCCTTCTTCTTCTCGAGGATTGGCCAGGTCGATTTTCAATGCTTTATGCGTCCTCAGGTTCTTGTGGGCTTCTATTTTGACCTCCCCACTGTAGCACCGCCGGGAAGCCAGTTGGTCTCCTTTGACTTCGGTCACCTGCTCACCTACCGGGAACTTAATCATCTAGTGGTAGACTGAGATCACCGCCTGGAATAGATTGAGCGTCGGTAGCCCCAGGATGTCGTTGTACGACGATGGGGCATCCACGATCATGAAGGAAGTCCTCCTTGTCCTTTGCAGCGTTTCGTCCCCCAGCAACAGAGACAGGGAGATTTGCCCCATCGGCTGTACTCTATATTCGGTGAAGTCGAACAGTGGGGTGGAGACAGGATGCAACTCATCCTCATCGACCTGCATCTGGTCCAGAGTCGCCTTGTACAGGATGTTGACAGAGTTATCTATATCCACAAAGATGTGTTTAACCTCGTAATTAATTATTCGGGCGAGGATTACCAGTGCATCTTCGTTGGGGGACTTCCACGTCCTCTAGATCATCAGGGCTGAAGGAGATAACAAGGATCTGACACTCCTCTTTGTCCGTCCAGATGGTGTAGTTCTCCAGCGATGGGTATGAGCTTTCCTTGCTCGATGAGAGTCTCCTCCAATAGGACCTCCTGAGATTACTCTGACATGGCCCGATGGAGGTCTACGAGCCGGAGCTTTGCCCTTCTTAGGGCCCCTCTTAGGGGAGATAAACTGGCGGGGCACTATCTCCCGACTCCTTCCCTTCGAGAGCGACCAAGATCGACGCCTGAATCTGTCCTCCCCTGATTGTCGTCGAAGAGAAAAAGGGCTTCGGCGATGGGATTATCGTCGATACCCCACTTTGTTCGACCGTTTGCGGGGCTTGGCGTCTGCATCCTTCTACCTTCTCTTCTTTAAGGTATAACATGTTGATGCAGTCTGGCACGGTTGTTGTTTTGGTATTAACAACGATTTAAGTTTGGTTGAATGAATTCGGGTAAAGTCCAGGTGGATCGGGAGATCGCACACTGGCAATGGAAAAGACCTAGTGGGACTAGGCACACCTAGTGGGACTAGGCACACCTAGTGGGACTAGGTGAAGTGGAAAAGACCTAGTGGGACTAGGCATACCTAGTAGGACTAGGTGGAAACCCTGGCTTGGAGGGTCAGGTCCTAGCTTGAGAAGCTAGGTTGGATGAAACCCTGGATTGGAGGGTCAAGTCCTAGCTTGGAGGGCTAGGTTGGATGAAACCCTGGCTTGGAGGGCCAGGTCCTAGCTTGGGAAGCTAGGTTGGATGAAACCCTGGCTTGTAGGGCCAGGTCCTAGCTTGGAGGGCTAGGTTGGATGAAACCCTGGCTTGGAGGGCCAGGTCCTAGCTTGGGAAGCTAGGTTGGATGAAACCCTGGCTTGGAGGTCCAGGTCCTAGCTTGGGAAGCTAGGTTTGATGAAATCCTGGTGAGTGAAGCCAGGTCCTAGCTTGGGAAGCTAGGTTGAAGTCCCGGTGAGGGAAACTGGGCATGGAGTCTTGGTCCGGGGGATTGAGCACGAGTCAGAGAAGGCTGGGAGCCAGTTCTCTTGACTTAGAGTGTATTTGACCTTACCTGGATCGGTCTGGTGACCGATCAGGGAAGTTGGCACGGTGTTCCCTCATGTATCAGTCTGGTGACCGATCCAGCTATATCTGATCGGTCTGGTGACCGATCAGGGAGCATACAGTGACTTTGTTAGGCTACTGATCATCCCCTGATCGATCCAGTGACCGATCAGGGAGACTATTCAGATCGTTCTGGTGAACGATCAGAGAGAGGTCAGTAGGCTTCAGGGAAAAACTTGGATCGGTCAGACTGACCGATTAATTGTCGTGAGCTTCTCACTATAACCGATCAGGCTGGAGCCTGATCGGTCAGGAGGTGCTCTGATCGGTCCCTAGACCGATCAGGCCACATCCTGATCAGTCTGGTGACCGATCAGGTGTGTGTGGTTCCTGCGGGTTGTGGCCAGCAGACTGCTGGACCGGTCTGGTGACCGATCCAGCAGTAGACGTGATTCTAGTTTTCTCACTGTGGACCGATCAGGATGGAGCCTGATCGGTCTGGGCTTACCCTGATCGGTCCGGTGACTGATCAGGGTCCTTTTTGATCGGTCTGGAGACCGATCAGAAGTTGAACTTTAATTCAAATACGCTGTCAGACGCTCTGATCACGTCTGTTTTCTCTGCCAATTCTCTGATACATTGCTGATTTCATTTGATATGTTTTGCTAAGCTTCTGTTGAAGTGTGCAGGCTTTACAGTGATGGTTCAAATATTGGAGGAGAGTCAATGAGAGGCTTTCTTTTCAGCAGGTTTGGCAGTTTTCCATCGCAGGTTACAACGGGCGCTGGCAACGGCTGGAAGCTGACCTGAGGCTGACTGGGGCTCGGCTGAGGAGAGCTCAGGGAGTCCAGGAGAGGTCAGGGTAGCTGGGCAGTTGCAGAGTAGCAGCTGGGAGCTGCAGAGGAGCGTCTGTGACCTAGCGTCGGGCAGCTGGGTTAAGTGTTGGCTGGCGATGAAGAGAAGGGGGAGTTCTCTGTTGCAACAACACTTGATCATCTTTGGGCAATCACTGTAAATCTCTTTGAGCGATAACTCTGATCCTTGAAGCAACACTTGAGCATCATTCTTGAAGACACTGCAAATGTGAGCGCTTGAAAGAAGGCAGAGAGCTTGGCGAGTCCATCAGCAAGAAGACACGAAGAGCAGGGAGTTCTTACGTGAGATCTGTGCTGAGTGGAGCTCGGTGGAGAGTTTTCTTGTGTTCCTTTTGTTCTAAGTGCTCTGTAAGCCTTCTCGTGTTTCTCTGTACTTATCTTCTTCATTCTGATTGAAACGTTGTGGAGAGGTTACTCCACTGAGAAGGAGATTCCATTCTATCCGGATTTTCTGGGGCTTGATCTGCCAACGATCAAGGGATCGCCCACCTTACGGGCACGCCAAGGAGTAGGGGCAAGTTATCCCCGAACCTTGTAAATCCTCTTTGTTAGCGTTTTGAGCTTGCACTTAGTTTAGGGGTTTGATTTCTGCATTACTCTGTTTCGTGTTTCTTCCGCTGCTGCTGCTAACCATTCAAGTGCAGAAAACTTCAAAAGAGATAAGTTTTAGTGTCTAGCTATATTCACCCCCCCCCCCTCTCTAGCCATCCAAGCACCAACAAGTGGTATCAGAGCTTGGGGCTCTGTTTAAGCGGCTTAACATCCGAGAGTCAACAAGATGGCCATGGGAAGAAAAGGGTTTAGCACAAACAGACCTCCATTCCTCGACGGCACATATTTTTCATATTGGAGGTCAAGAATGGAATTTTATTTGAAGACAAACATGAGCATGTGGTTCTCAGTCAAGGAAGGTTTCTCCCCTCCAAAGGATCATGAGGGAAATGAGCTTGAGTTTTCGAGGTGGTCCGCTAAGCAAACCAAAAAGGGGGAAGTCAATGCCAAAGCTATTGTCACCTTGCAATGTGGAATGAACAATGACCAACTAATCAAAGTTGGTCCATTCACAAGCGCAAAGGATTTATGGAACAAGCTCATCGAGCTTCATGAAGGGACCCGGGACTCAAGGATAGCCAAGAGGGACTTGTTCCTTAATCAACTACAAAATTTGTCCATGGGAGAGGATGAAACGGTAAGTATACTCCATGGACGATTCAAGGAGATCTTCAATGGTCACCACTCCATTAATGAAAAGGTCGAGAACTGAGACCTTATAAGGTATGTTCTTAAAGCTTTTCCTAGGAGTGCCTTGTGGTCATCCATGGTGGATGCTTACAAGGTTTCCAAGGACTTATCTTTTGTTAAGTTAGAAGATATATTTTGTGAAATGGAACTATATGAGATCTCTAACAAAAGCCTAAAGGAGAAAGGGTTTGCTTTAGTGGCAGGTGACAACAACAAGAAGAAGAAGGAAGAAGAGGAGGAGAAGACCTACTGTCATGTGGCTCTAGTGGCCTTAGAAGATTCAAGTGAAGAGGAGAGTGAAGACAAAGGGAGTAGCTCCTCAACCACGCCTTTATCATCTTCGGATGATGAAGAGGTAATCTCTCCCGAGTTAGATAAGTGCTATAGAATAATAGCTTGCTTGACAAACATGCTTAAGAAATCTAAGGCCAAAGTTAAATCTTTAAAGTTAGAAGTAGAAAAATTGAAATCCTCTAAGGATGAGGATATTGATGATTTGCATGTAGAAATATTAGAAGATGAGAACAAAATCTTGAAGGGCAAAGTTGAAAATCTCAAGAGTATTCTTGAGAAATTTTTAACTAGTTCTAAAACATTAGACATGATACTAAATTCACAAAGATCGGTTTATAACAAGGCCGATATAGGTTACCGACTTAAGGAATCAACTTTTGTATCATTAATGTCAAGAACTCATTTTAGGTCAAATGATTCTAGAGTTCAAAAAGTTAGGAAGAAAATGACTAAGACATGGGTGCCAAAGTTTTTCATTGAAGATGCATTAGGTCACAAAATTTGGGTACCTAAAACTTCTATCTTTAGGGTTGTATAGCATTGATTGAGGGGGAGCATCTATCAACTTGGGTGATTGATATTTGATGCTCCAAACGAATGGTCATTCCTAGTAAGGAATGTGCTTACCATTCCCTCAAATTCAAATGAATGATTTGGACTAACACATAACTTGCGCTTGCCATGGATTGCTTAGGACAAGTGGTTTTATTGTTGCAATTTTATTGCAATTTATGGTTTATGATATGCCTTATCTTAAGCCTAAGGAGTCCATTTTCTTGAATGTGTTTTACAACATGAATGTATCATGCCAACATTAATGTTTTACACATAGTTTAGGATGTTTCAAAAATCAGTATTCAAGTTACATGATCTGTTTGGTTTCCCACCCAACTGATATCAAACCTGATGTTTTCCATATGTCTAATATTAATTGGATTATCAATGTATCAAAACTTAAGAGTAGATTAGATTATCAAAATTGTTTGAAATAAACATGAACATGATTTAGTAAGCAAAAATCTTCCTATATGTGTTATAGAACATGGATGCATGCTAAAGAACAAGTATGGACACATTGATGAGTATTGATTCAAAAACCACTATGGAAATTTCACCAAACACAATGCTAAAGTTATACTCGTGAATGTAGTGAGTTACGGAATTTCACTTGAGCAGTAAGAAAATTCCCATGCAACAAATGATAGTATATTCATGCACAAGGTTACACTAATTTCAAAATAAATCAACAAGTTTTGAAAAGGAAAAAGAACTATTACATGGTTAGGCTGACACATAGATTTCATTAATATACTTGATGTTGACATATAGCAATATACATCCATTATGTGTGCTATCCATGTCTATGAATTTTCTATTCAAATGATTGCATGCATTCCTGCTTTGAAAGCCTAATACAAACTTGATTTCAAATCGGTTGAAACCATGACCATAATACACACTTGGAAGTATGACTTTTCAATCCAATCCATGAGTTTTAGCTTCAATATGCCATGATTAGGATTGAACTCTATAGTTCACTATAAATCTTGAAGTTAGCCAAAATATTTGCAATAACTCATGATATATCTTAGGCTTAAGTTTTCTTATTTTTGAGATGAACCTAGTTGAGTATGCCATGACTTTAATGTATGTGTTATTAATATTAATCTATGGCATAAAAATTTCATTTAAGAATAAGATGAACACATTACGTCTCAACCTCCTCATTGTTTTGTTTGAACTGATCACTCATAAGGCTTTGATAGACAAGAACATGAGCTTAAGGTATAGGGTTAATGCTTTCTTTGTATCAAACTCAAATTCCATGACTTGTTTGTTTCCCACTGATCTTGCTTTGATACAAATCTGTTTTTGATACTCAAGTTCATGCTTAGCATATACTGATCATGCTTTGATAGGGGTTAAAGTCTTGAATATTGATACATACAAATCTGTTTTTGTTTTTTTTTTTATCTTGAAACTTGATGGGAATAAACCTTAGTTAAGGGACATAAATCATTTTTTTTTGGGGAACCCCTTCTTAGGATCAAACAAATTAAAACCAATTGAATTAGGAGTTGGGAAAGGCTAAGAGTTGAAACAAACCTAATTCTGAAACTGATCAGTTTCAGAAAACATTCTGTATCAGACCTGATCAGTCCACTGACCGATCAGGACTCACCTTGATCGGTCTGGTGACCGATCAGACCAATTCTGATCAGCAAATTCCTTGATTGGGTCAAAACTCCTCAATCCGATCTCCTCTCATCGAATTGTATCAGTTTAATGATCATACTTCAAACAAACATGATACAATCCAATTACAATTGAAACATACTCACCATACTTGGAACAAAACCTAATATTGATTTGATACAAACCTATGTTGGAATGTTAAAATTCATAAGAAAGGGTTTGTTGAGTCATGATTCTTGTTCTTGATGTCGTGTTTCAGAAATTTTTCTGAAATGTCGTCTATTAATGAAGTATACACCCATGTTATGAAATGCCAATTGTTAATGCAATCTGATCAGGAACGTATCAGAGTTTCAGGAATTTTTCTGAAATCTGATCGCTCCCCAGACTAATAAGAAATATTTCTGTATCAAATAATCAACGAACCTAATCGATCACAGAGACCAATCAGGATTATGTGTCGGATACAGCTGCATTCCTTACTTGTCATATGAAACATATACATGTTTGACTATGATATGATTCTGTATATGTTTTCATGTGTGATTCACACTTATTGTCGTATGATGCATATACATTGTTGCCATGATGCATTTATGGTATATGTCTCTCATATGCAATTCAACTTTATCCTTCATTTTATTTTGGGTTTGGGGAGAGACCCATGGTTAAGGGGGAGTTATGTTGAAACTTAATAACCATACCCTTTTCGATGTTTGACAAAGGGGAAGAGAATGGTTAATTAAGTTTAGGGCTGTGATTGTGTACGATAATTGAATGGACTTCAATTGATCTAATACCTAAACTTAAAGCGGGATTGTCAAACAACAAAAAGGGGGAGATTGTTGATGCAGTCTGGCCCGGTTGTTGTTTTGGTGTTGACAATGATTTAAGTTTGGTTGAATGAATTTGGGTAAAGTCCAGGTGGATCGGTAGATCGCACGCTGGCATTGGAAAAGACTTAGTAGGACTAGGTGAAGTGGAAAAGACCTAGTGGGACTAGGCATACCTAGTGGGACTAGGTGGAAACCCTGGCTTGGAGGACCAGGTCCTAGCTTGAGAAGCTAGGTTGGATGAAACCCTAGCTTGGAGGGTCAGGTCCTAGCTTGGAGGGCTAGGTTGGATGAAACCCTGGCTTGGAGGGCCAGGTCCTAGCTTGGGAAGCTAGGTTGGATGAAACCCTGGCTTGGAGGGCCAGGTCCTAGCTTGGAGGGCTAGGTTGGATGAAACCCTGGCTTGGAGGGCCAGGTCCTAGCTTGGGAAGCTAGGTTGGATGAAACCCTGGCTTGGAGGGCCAGGTCCTAGCTTGGGAAGCTAGGTTTGATGAAATCCTAGTGAGTGAAGCCAGGTCCTAGCTTGGGAAGCTAGGTTGAAGTCTCGGTGAGTGAAACTGGGCATGAAGTCTTGGTCCGGGGGACTGAGCACGAGTCAGAGAAGGCTGGGAGCCAGTTCTCTTGACTTAGAGTGGATTTGACTTTACCTGGATCGGTCTGGTGACCGATTAGGGAAGTTGGCACGGTGTTCCCTCGTGTATCGGTCTGGTGACCGATCCAGCTATGTCTGATCGGTCTGGTGACCGATCAGGGAGCATACTGTGACTTTGTTAGGCTACTGATCATCTCCTGATCAGACTAGTGACCGATCAGGGAGACTATTCAGATCATGCTGGTGAACGATCAGGGAGAGGTCAGTAGGCTTCAGGGAAAATCTTGGATCGGTCAGACTGACCGATCAATTGTCGCAAGCTTCTCACTATAATCGATCAGGCAAGAGCCTGATCGATCAAGAGGTGCTCTGATCGGTCCCCAGACCGATCAGGCCACATCCTGATCAGTCTGGTGACCGATCAGGTGTGTGTGGTTCCTGCGGGTTGTGGCCAGCAGACTGCTGGACCAGTCTGGTGACCGGTCTGCTGACCGATCCAGCAGTAGTCGTGATTCCAGTTTTCTCACTGTGGACCGATCAGGATGGAGCCTGATCGGTCTGGGCTTACCCTGATCGGTCCGGTGACCGATCAGGGTCCTTTCTGATCGGTCTGGGGACCGATCAGAAGCTGAACTTTAATTCAAATACGCTGTCAGACGCTTTGATCACGTCTATTTTCTCTGTCGATTCTGATACATTGCTGATTTCATTTGATATGTTTTGCTAAGCTTCTGTTGAAGTGTGCAGGCTTTACAGGGATGGTTCAAACATTAGAGGAGAGTCAATGAGAGGCTTTCTTTTGAGCAGGTTTGGCAGTTTTCCATCGCATGTTACAACGGGCGCTAGCAACGGCTGGAAGCTGACCTAAGGCTGACTGGGGCTCGGCTGAGGAGAGCTCAGGGAGTCCAGGAGAGGTCAGGGTAGCTGGGCAGTTGCAGAGTAGCAGCTGGGAGCTACAGAGGAGCGTCTGTGACCTGGCGTCGGGCAGCTAGGTTAAGTGTTGGCTGGCGATGAAGAGAAGGGGGAAGTTCTCTGTTGCAGCAACACTTGATCATCTTTGGGCAATCACTGTGAATCTCTTTGAGTGATAACTCTGATCCTTGAAGCAACACTTGAGCATCATTCTTGAAGACACTGCAAATGTGAGCGCTTGGAAGAAGGCAGAGAGCTTGGCGAGTCCATCAGCAAGAAGACACGAAGAACAGGGAGTTCTTGCGTGAGATCTGTGCTGAGTGGAGCTCGGTGGAGAGTTTTCTTGTGTTCCTTTTGTTCTAAGTGCTCTGTAAGCCTTCTCGTGTTTCTCTGTACTTATCTTCTTCATTCTGATTGAAACGCTGTGGAGAGGTTACTCCACCGAGAAAAAGGTTCCATTCTATCCGAATTTTCCGGGGCTTAATCTGCCGACGATCAAGGGATCGCCCACCTTACGAGCACGCCAAGGAGTAGGGGCAAGTTATCCCCAAACCTTGTAAATCCTCTTTGTTAGCGTTTTGAGCTTGCACTTAGTTTAAGGGTTTGATTTCTGCATTACTCTGTTTCGTGTTTCTTCCGCTGCTGCTGCTAACCATTCAAGTGCAGAAAACTTCAAAAGAGATAAGTTTTAGTGTCTGGCTATATTCACCCCCCCCCCCCCACTCTAGCCATCCAAGCACCAACATAACACTCCTCTGTAGAGTGTGTTGTGCTGTCGTGGAAGTCGCATTACTTCTTCGATGGCTCGGGTCCCTCGGTGTCGACCGTCTCCACCAAACTCTTCATGTCGGCCCGGTGATCCTTCCCGGAACGAGGATCTTTTGCTCGAGTTTGTGCCAGTGGTTCTCTCCTCTCAAATCGTACCGAGATCTGGATAGGGACTCCGGCCGAATCTTTGCAGCAGGCGTGCTACACCTCTTTGACGTTGGCGTGCTTGACTGACCGCCCCAATAAGTCATCGAAGCTTGTCGGTGGCTTCTTCACCAGCGACCGAAAGAAATCGCCTTCAAAGAGTCATTGCGTGAAGGCGCTGATAAGGATCTCTGAGGTAGCGGTTGGCACATCCTGAGCCACTTGATTGAACCGCTGGATATTGTCCTTCAATGGTTCTTTGGTCTTCTGTTTGAGGGCGAACAGGTTCAACGTCGTCTTCTAGTATCGTCGGATTCTGGTGAAATGGTGTAGGAAGATGATTCTAAACTCCAGAAAAGAGTTTATCAAATTTTGGGGCAACCTCTGAAACCATCTCTGGGCAGCCCCTGACAAAGTGTTCAAGAACACCCGACACTTCACACCATCTGTGTATTGATATAGGAGAGTCGCGTTCTCAAACATGCAGATGTGGTCCTCCGGATTTGTCTTCCTATCGTAATCAATAATTCCTGGATCGTGAAATTGCTTGGGCATAGGATCCGCTATGATGTCCGGAGAAAAAGGGGTAGATGGAGACTTCATGAGGGTCTTGGAGGCCTCGATCTTCACCGGCCCCTCCTCCTGTCGTAAAGCGCTAGAGGCGACGGAATATGCCCTCTCTATTTCTCCCAAGGAATCTCGCCGGGGCGCTGGAGCTGTCATTGCCGGTCTTGCCGGTGGTGAGACGGATCTTCGATTTAAGTGATGCGAGGCCGACATTCTTGGGATTTCGTCCTGCACCAAAGTCGCTCGTCTTGAGGTGGCTTGCTCGATCTAATGTTGCTCAAGCGCTCCTCTAACGGTGTTGGTGACTAAACGATCCAACTCCTCCCGCGTCAGAATGATGGGTTGTTCCTCTGGATCTGCCATCACGGTCCTCCATCTGGTGCTTTGATGTTTCCCACATATGGCGCCAAACTTGTTCCAAAAGCGAACGACGGGGATGGCGAGTCACCAAAGCGCAACCCTCGACAACGGTGACGGGGAGAGGATGTCCACGCCCTGCGAGATTAACACGAGCGTTAAAGGGAACGCACCGGATGATTTTCCGGTTGAGCCCTCTTCGACGCTCAAGTCAAAAATCGTATCTTTTTCGGAGGACAACGAGGAATCATGTTTGCTATCAGTTTGGAAAGCCTCCCCCTTACCTGGATGCTGAAGTATCTTATATACCTGAGGTCTTTATCACACGTGTCCCCATGTTCCTTAATCATCGGTTACTTGATAGATATCTTATCTTTTGGTAACGGTCGCTGCGATCATTAAGGTCTTACTTACCATGTGTTACGGATAATAATTATCCGATGACTTTCCTGTTCTGGAAAGAGGAACAGATACTTGAAGTCGGCCTTTCTGACTCCTATGTTGATCTTTGGGCTCCACTAACCCGAGTCAGTCTCGGAGTCTAATCTCCCGAGCCGACCTCGGGGCCTTCATCCATTTTCCCGAGATAGTCTCGGGAGTCCGATTCTCAGTCTGACCTCGGGGGCTTTCTTCCATTCTCCCGCGGTAGTCTCGAGAGCTCGATTGCCGGTCTGACCTCGGGACTCTAGTTCGGCGGGCCCTGCCATGTAGCTTCCCCGTGCCACGTGTCCACCCCGAGATGCTCATCCCTATCACTAGAGAATGAAATAAAGTCATTTTCCAGAAAATGTGAAAATACGGGAGTATTTGGTTTGCTTCATTTTTTATTTTTATTTTTCAATTTCCTCATTTTCTGGAGAATGATTTTATTTGATTCTCTAATTTTTTAGAAAATGCTATATCTTTTCTGAAAAATAAGTTTGAAAAATGTAAATCAAATACATTTTTTAAAAAAAGCATATTTTCTGTATAAAATGAAAATGAAAAATAAGCATACCAATTATAGCCTACGATTTTCTGAA
Organism: Boesenbergia rotunda; assembly: GCA_024364735.1. NCBI lineage: Eukaryota > Viridiplantae > Streptophyta > Magnoliopsida > Zingiberales > Zingiberaceae > Boesenbergia > Boesenbergia rotunda. The sequence continues at coordinate 9,393 of JAGFNQ010001293.1, read as the reverse complement.
AAATGAAAATAGAAAATGAAGTAAACTAAACGCTCCCGTATTTTTTCATTTTCTGAAAAATGACTTTATTTCATTTTCTAATTTTTCAGAAAACTTTATAGTTTTTTCTGAAAAACAATTCTGAAAATACAAATGAAATTTATTTTCTAAAAAATCATATTTTTTTATAAAAAATAAAAATAAAAAATAAACGTAACCTTAATTTCTCAAGTCATTCTTAAAAAATAATCAGTAGTCAACGCTCTTTTAATTAAAATTAAAAATAGAAATATTTGATGATTGTATTAAAAAGATCTATCTATTTTATTATTTGCCGAACTGATTTTTTTTAGTTTCCTTAGTAATTCTTAAAAAATACTCATTAGTCAACACTCTTTGATTACAAGTAAAAAAAGAAATGTTTCATGATTCTATTTAAAAAGGGATTTCTATTTTATTATTACCCAACGGATCTTTTCTTAGTTTCCCAAGTAATTCTTAAAAAGAAAATACTCAGTTTTCAACGCTCTTTTGATTATTTGTAAAAAGGAAATGTTAGATGATTCTATTAAAAACGATGGCCTATTTTATTACTGAGCAACTGATCCTTTTTGAGTTTCCCAAGTAAATTTTTAAAAATACTCATTTTTTAATTTCATGGTCAATACTACGATTAGTGCTTAGGTGTCCTCCGCAGCATATACCATCACGTTCCCACAACAACGTGCCCCCTTCCATATTCAACGGATCTCTCACCACGATCTTTTGAGCTGGCTCTATTAACAAATAGTATATTCTCTTTATTATAAAATATTTATTTTCTTAATTAATTTATTTATTTATTTCTTAATAGTATAATATTCTTATTATTAGAAAATATTTTCTAATTTATTTATTTTCTTAATATTTTAGATGTTTCAGTATTTATATATTTCAACCTCACTAATATAATTATATATTTGACTTTTAATATGATATCGGAGCAGTAAGTTTAACAATAAATTTTTTCTTTCTTTTTTCCACAAATCCTAGCTACTAATCCTATCTCGTTGAACCAGACAGCAGACAAATTGAATCTGGGGTGACCGACTCGACCTCACGGAAGTTTTCTACCGGTCACCAGGGTAAATCGGGAAGCGCTCGCGGTGGGCAGTTTAGAAGCCCAGCATCCCAGGGTTCGCGCCCCATTTGGAGTAAAAATTCCTGCAAAATGTATTGTAGCTGGGGATCGAACCGCGGATGCCTGGGTTAACAACTAGTTACCCTACCGCTGCACCATAGCCCCGGGGGCCCTAGCTGCTAATCCTAGCCGCTGCCTACAATGGTCGCCACAGTCAATATTAGCAACCGATCTACTTCTCCAAAGAATTCACGAAATCGATATTCAAACTCTCGTGGTGGTTGTCAGCGTACTTCTAATTCAAACTTTTGCGCAGTCATTGACATGGTAGATTTTGATGATGTCCTATCAGTCGCATCCTCCTGCGCCAGTGCTACCTGCATGCCCACCTGCGCAGTCAGCTGCGTCTGATTCCAATCGCTATCTTGAGTGTTGCCAGATCTATAGTGTCACGGGTTACTCTACTCGCAAGTGTGGTCATATGTCTGCCTCGATGCTAGCCTTTTTTCCACCGGCTCCGTCACGTGCTCCGCGTCTCGCATATAGTGCTTTGTGTACTCACACTGTCATTCATTTTACCCCTCGCATGATCCTTAGGAATGGATGGTTAACCCTGGTGTCTCTCATCATGTCACTATTGATCTCGCTACTAGCTTTCGTTGCATGAGCCTTACTCTGGAAAATAGTGTTATTATTGGCGATAGTTCTGGCCTACCTATTACTCATATTGGTTCTTTCTCTTTCTCAATTCCATATTTACCTTTAGTTTTCTCCAATGTTTTATATGTGCCTCTGGTCAAAAAAATTTGATTTCTGTTGCAGCACTTTGTGCTACTAATCCCATTATATTTCTTTCTCTTATTCTTATTTTCAAGTGTTGGATCATCGTATGGGGCAATACTGGTCAGCGGAGCCCGTCGAGATGGTGTCTATTACTAGCCGAAATCTGCGTCTAAGCTTTCGTTTATTTCCACCCTTTCTACATCTGTCTCATTGTCTCTGTCGTTATGGCATAATTGTTTAGGTCACCTGTCGTTAGGTATTTTATAGCAATCTTTGTCTTTCTTGGGTCTTTCATTTTCTACATATATTTTGTCTAATTTTCTTGCATATCATGCAATATTAATAAAAATCATAAGTTACCTTTTCATAAATTTAGTATTTCGTCTCATGCTCCTATGATATTATTTTTTTTTCTAATGTATGGATATCTCCTGTTTCGTCATTTGATGAGCTAAGATATTATGTTATCTTCATTGATCATTTTACAAAATATATATATGACTTTATCCTCTTCGCAAAAAATCAGATGTATACTTTACCTTTATCACATTCAAATCTCTTATTGAAAATTGATTCTCAATGACTATCAAAACACTCTTTACTAACAATGGAGGTAAATTCTTAGCTCTTCGCTCTTTTCTTACTGCTCATGATATCAGTCACCTTACCACCCCTTTGCACACTCCTGAACATAATGGATACTCTGAACGGTATCACCGTCATATAGTTAAAACCGGTCTTACTCAGTTGAATAGAGCTTCTATTCCACTCACTTTCTGGCATGTTGCCTTTGCTACGACAGTCTATTTGAATAACAGCATGCCTAAGCCGGTCTTTCACACGACTCCTCCTTTGAAAAATTATTCACCACTGCCCCTGATCTTTCAAAGTTTGGTATCTTCGGGTGTTTGTGATTTCTGTGGTTGCGCGTCCACTCTTGTCACATGCTTGATCCCAAGTCAAATTCTGTTACTTAGAGTGTCTTTTCTGTGCTACGATCTCACTCTCAAAAAAAAATTTGTATCTCATCATGTGAAATTTGTGGTGCATATTTTCCATTTGATGTCACCTCCTCCCTGGGTTCTACAATAATAGACACTGACTCAGAGCTTTCTGCTGCACTAGTCCTCTCGTGGGACCCTCCAACACCAGTACCACAACCTAGCACCAGTTGTAGCCGCCTGCAACTGACTCCTTCACCATCGCCATCGTCATCGCCTATTGTCGAGCCATCCACGCTGTCTGGTGGCGCCCGACCATATAGCCCATCGCCTGCCTCTTTCCCTCCCTCTCCTCCTCGTGCTTCCCTAAATCAACATCCATGCAAACTCATTCTAAAAATGTCATCTACAAGCCTAACCTAAAGTATATCTTTCATACTAGCCTTTTACAGCCTTGTGAACCATTCTCTGTCATGTAGGCGCTCAAAGATCTGAATTGGGTAAAGGACATACACAAAGAGTACGATGCTCTTATCCGTAATCAAACTTGGACTCTTGTCCCACCTTCGTCAGATCAGAATCTTGTGGGTAATAGATGGGTGTTTCTCATTAAGCACAATATTGATGGATTTGTTGATCGGTATAAGGCTCGTCTTGTTGCTAAGGGCTTTTATCAGTATCCTGGTATTGACTTTCATGATACATTCAAACTTGTTATTAATTAGGTAACCATTCGTATTATTCTTAGTTTGGCTGTGAATCAGGGGTGGTGTCTTCGCCAACTTGATGTCAACAATGTATTTTTCAATGGGAGTCTTATAAAGAAGGTTTATATGACACAACCTTCGGGTATGTGTAGTACTAAATTTCTGGATCATGTGTGTTGTTTGCATAAGGTACTTTGGTCTGAAGCAGGCTCCGCACACCTGGTATTTGGAGCTTCGCGCCTGCTTGGTCTCTCTTGGCTTTATCGCCACCATGGTTGATACCTCCTAATTTGTTTATCATTGGGATAACAATGTTATCTATTTCCTTATCTACATAGATGATCTAATCATTACAAATAATGATGCTTTTGTTGTTGATGACATAATATGCAAACATAATGTCAAATTTACAACTAAGGATCTTGGAGCTCTTTCCTTCTTCTGCGGAGTTGAGGTTCGCTCAACTTCAAATGGTCTTCTTTTGTCCCAACAAAAGTATGTCACTGATCTTCTCTCCAAACACAACATGTTTGCCTCCAAGCCAGTTCCACTCCTATTGTTGTTGGCTCTCATTTTACTTTGCACGATGGGTCTCTGTTTTTTGATGCAACTAAGTTTCGACAGGTGGTTGATGATTTGCAACATCTTAGTATGAACCGTCTTGATATTTCCTTTACGGTTAACAAGCTTTCACAGTTTATGCATGCCCTTTCGAAGACACACTGGGGCGCTGTGAAGTATCTGCTTCGATATCTTAATGGTACTATGGATCTTGGTATTCATCTACTTGTAGATACATCTCTCACTCTTCATGATTTTTCCGATACGGATTGGGCAAGAGATCCGGATGATCGATGTTCTACAAATGTGTTTGTTATTTTTCTGGGTGCTAATCAAGATTTCTTGGAATTCTACCAAGCAGCACATGGTTGCGCGCTCTTCGACTAAGGCCGAATATCGTGCCATAGCCTCCGCGACATTGGAGTTTCAATGGATTAAGTCACTTTTGATAGAACTACTTCCTGTTATCACGCCTGTTGTTCTATTCATCGATAATTAGGGTGTCACCTATCTTTCAGCTAATTTTGTTTTTTACTCTCAGATGAAGCATCTGGCTAGCTATTGCCTATTACTTTGTTTGTGATCTGATATAGTCCTTTGAACTGTAAGTTGCTCATATTTCTATTGCTGATCAGTTGGCCGATGTACTTACCAGGTCACTTTCTCAACTTTAACTGTTTGCTATTTGTAGCAAGATTGGTATCATCTATGGGATACCATCTTGAGGGGGCATATTAGTGAATATTATATTCTCTTTATTAGATAATATTTGTCTCCTTTAGTTAGTGAATATTTGTTTTCTTATCTTTCTCGTTTATTTATTTTCTAGTATTATTATTATTAGAGAATATTTTCTTAATTTTTTTGTCATGGCCCGAGACCAACAGAGCCGCTGATCCAATATAAAATCAAACAGCATCTTCCATGTCCGATGGACAATTTAGACACATATACAACCTACGCAGTATAATAATTGGTCTCATGCCTCAAAACGGGAGATATAATAAAAGGTAGTAATTGTATCTCAACAAACAATCTGTAAAACTCACCTGAGCTGCCCTCGGGTAGGTGCGTAGCAAAACAACAACCATAAAGTCCAACATAGGACTCACAAATACAATACCGCATGAAAGAATCATGATACAAGTTCACGATATAAAAAAGAATACAACACAAAGAGTATGCTATAAAAGGAAAGCAAAAATATGCGGAAACACCCATCAATGGAGTCGTAGGGACCAGGGACTGACAACTGGGCTCCCCCTGGCGACCTATCAACCTGAAAACAAAAATATTATGATGGGTGATGAGTCCAAGTAGACTCTACAAGTATAAAGATGATATACATGGCAGAATAAATAGCTGAATAAGCTATACAAAAACAATAGGATACAGTCTCAATAGGTATATCAGAATATGCATAACTGCAAGTAACAAATGAATATACATATCAGAAATCAGCCTATCTTGATCATTGGCTCATGTCATACGAGCAAGTGCAGAGTCATCAAACTATACATATAATATATCTTATATGTGTATATCAAACATAAGCAGTAAACAAGTGCAGCAATCACAATCAAATGCAGAAATGCATCATATGCACATGATGCAATGACATGGTCACTCCTGACACCAGTCTAGCCACCGAGGTATGTTATATGCGTCAGCCGAGTGGGGTAGAGATATGATATTGTTTGCACTCTGCCATCACTTCTCCTGAGTGACCGAGTGGACAGGATGCTGGTGGAGCTCTCGCTCTGCCCCATGTACATATGGGGGAGATATCACTCTCATCTCCTCTAGTCTATGGGAAGAGAAGGGATCTTTACCTGCTACTATGCTCTGAAACCACTACCCATGAGCGGTCGAGCGAAGTAATACAGAGCAAAAGCACACACCCAACGGTATCCACTAATCTATGAGTACCCGTGTTTGCATATCATGCACCAGGTAACGAGCTCAGACCACAAGGGAGCCGATGGTCACCGACATGCAATGATACAGCCATGGTGCATGACTCTAACTTATGCAACCCCTACCAAATCATCAATACATAACTCAATCTAACATGGACAGGTCAAAAACATGTATCATAACTTAATCATCATATATTTAGATACACATGCAAGTATAGCTAGAATCAAATCAATGCAACCATACAGTGGCATGCTACCCTATCTATGTACACATGCTCACATAAATACTGTATAGAATCAGATAGCAATAAACGAGACTGTATAGAAAGAAATCTAGATCATATCCAAGATCAAGCATAAGTATCAAGTAGGATAACAAACAATAGCAAATTTAAGGTAAATAAAACCTACTACACATAATATAAATAGTCATGCATAAAGATAAGTGGATTTAAAGAAACAAGCAAGAGATACCCGCCTCCAAATAGAAGAAGTCCGTATTAAATGAGAACCACCCACCAATAATCAGTAACAGTAAATCCATATCAATGTCCTGTGTCAAATGACATATTTAAATAGCTATCACACAGAAATAGTAAGTAGCTAATAAATCCCTAAACTATATTAGGGTTAACCTAATCATTCTCTTTCCATTTAATTACTTTTAATTAAATGAAAGATTTCTAATCACCCCACGTAATTAAGATTAGGTTCATTTTAGGTTTAGATCTCAAATTAGACCTAACCTCAACCCAACATCATGAAAACTAATTTATTTTCCACTGATCTAATACTTTACATGAGTGATTCATCCCTATACACAATAGAATAGACACTCGAATGGGTTGTTAGCATGTGTAGTCTACTTGGATCATTATATGTGGAATCCAAACCAACATTGATTCCAAAGGCCATTCAAGCTAACCTCTAAAGAAATCAAAGCGCAGATCCAAACCATAGCAACAAGAACTGAATTCCTAACCTTAAAACCTCTATCTAGTAGTAACAACCACAAACTGAACAGGAACTGGACAAGGATCCAAAGGTTCAGCTTCCACACGAATCTGATATCCACACTGATCATGAACAACTCCAAGTACAACACCCAGAAATCAACAAAGACACTTGAACAAAACACATCAACCTCAAGAAATTCACTAAAATCTTCATTTCAAAACCCAAACACAACTCACGGCAACCTCAACATAGCAACCACATTGAACCGAAAGAATTTATCTACAATCTGCAATCCTATTAGAAAACCATTTGAAACTCATAAGCTTACCTGATCAAGATCCCACACGTGTGTGAATCAGGACAAACGTGATCGGAATCACCAAGAAGGAATCACCACGTCCCCAATCTAGCACAATCTATCCTCGATCCCAGCTCAGATCCCCTTCCTTGTTGGAGATCGTCAATGAGCCGTGTGCTTGAATCAAACAAAGAGCAAGTAAAAAATCCGATCAATAACCATTGCAAAAAAAGAAAGTGGCAGTAGTATCCCTTGTTGTCTCACCTTAGACCAGGAGTTGGAACTCGGGATCTACGATCGGCCACTGGAACTCTAGTGAGGTGGGTGCTACAAGAAATCGGGCATCAGGTGATCCCACAGAGCACCGATTTGACCCTCCCCGAGCTCACGGTGGAGTGGGTCAGAGGGAGGTGAGTACCCATCGTTGTGAGGGGAAAACCTAGAGATGGTTTGGGTTGTGGCGTCGCTCGGCCAAATGCAAGGAGGGGGAAGAATTCGACTTCGTTGGCCTTGGCGAAGAGGAAGGGAAGGAGAGGTGAGGGCGATAGGGCAAGAGTGTGAGCCGCCCTTGTGGGAAAGAAATGAGTCGTGGTATAAGAGAGGGCTTTTTGCACTTTAGTCCAAATGTTTGGGTTTTTTGTAGTTCCAACCCTAGGTTTTAAATCTCTACCCATTAGCCCCTTGAAATTTCTGATTTTTAATCCATTTAGTCCCTAAAATGCTTGTGACCCCCTTTTACTTCGATTTGGATCCCGAAAACCCTAACTCTTCCCCGGAAAATTTCCTGAGCGTAATCAAAAGTATCGGATTTAACATTTTTAATTTATTTATTTTCTAATATTTTAGATAGTTCAGTATTTATATACTACACACCTTATTAATAAAATTATATATTCAACTCTCAATCAGCTGAAGCTCATTTTAGTACCTTTCATGTAGCAGAACAGTGCAATCATTCCAAAGCTCTCTATAAATCTTCATGTGCTTGTTAATTTGCAGCTAACTTATAGTAGAACAAACGCATCCTTTCTTAGTTTCCAGCGGTTCTTAGAAAATGCTCATCTTTTAATTCCATGGCGAGTATTACGATCGGTGCTGGAGTCTCCTCCACAGCATCTCCAGCCCCGTCGCAGGTGCCTGCAGACCGGGAAAAGCATACAATCCGTGTCGAAGAAATCGTAACCTGCGCCTCCATGCTGTTCATCTGCCTCAACTTCCTCCTTGCGGTCACCAAGAACCGGCTTTGGCACGCCGATTCCCCGATCGGCAAACTGCACAAGTTCGTCCATGACCAGATACTGGACCCGCTGATGGACTTGGCCACCTTCTATCTGCTCACTAACCCCGACAAGGACATCTACCTCGTGTGGGGTGTGATCTTGATGATCGCCGATGCCAATCACACCTACATCGCCAATGCCCGCACCCTTGCCGATTCCAAGTCCAGCTTGATAAGTATCTTCTTCATTGGGCTGCTTAGCTACCAACTGATCGGGTATTCCCAGGACATCCAAAATATGATGGCTTTTCCCACTTCGTCATCAACCTGTGGGCGATTTGGTGTTGATCATCCTCAAGACGCTGGAGAAGTTCTTCAGCTTTTGGGCTGCCAAACGGGCGCACGGAGCAGATAGGACCAACTTCATCTCTGATTATATGATATTTGAGCATGAGCTGAGCACTGGAATTCCCGATCCCGGTACCATGCGAGGTTATAAATACATCGTGAGCGGAGAAGACAAAGTATCATTCAAGACAGAGATAGCTGATGACCGCCAGGTGCAAATCGTCATCGCAGACCAGATGAGCGATGAAGTGTTGACGGTGGAGAGGTGTGGAACTGCACAGGTCGGCTGCTCGGACTCAAATGGATCCAGATGGGAAATTCAAGGACATATGTCTCTCCTTCGCCTTGATGAAGCTGCTGAAACGAAGGTTTTAGTTGTCATCAATTAATTAATTAGTTGGGCTACTATTAAACAATAATCTTAATTTAACAAACTAATACATTATTCATATCAGACTAATTTATTTGTAGCCTGCCGTTGATTCATCCTTTTTCACGTAGGTTTCTCGATTACCCTACTGAGGAACCAAACGAAGCATCCGAGAGCGATCACCCTAAAGA